>PVKN010018007.1:0-17055 GCA_004027915.1 Capromys pilorides
AAAACATAACAAACAGCATTCAACAAAAATGAGCCGCTATTATAAATAGTCTGTTACTCATGGGTCTGATCAATACGTTATGAAGATGTAACAAGTATAAAAACATAAGGAGCCTAAACATACTTAGCTGATAAACTGCATCCATATCAGGATGCTAAGCAAGTCCCAGTGAGCCTAACAATTAATTTTTGCAATTGCAAAGTAACAGAGCTTAGGTGAAAGTCTTCCATTCAAGCATCCAATTTTGGAAATACAGGCATTGGAAAAGCAGAGCGGCCTCCTGAAATATGCCTACAGTAGGGGGTAAGGCCCTGCTACTAAGGCCCTGGCTGGATGGCCCTAGCAAGTTGCTCAGCCTCTGCTTCTTCATCTGTAAAATCTAGATATAAACCCAGGCCTGTCTCCTTCATGGGGCTGTGAGGGAAGGCAAATGGGAGGACAGATGTAAACATGATTTAAGCACCCGTCAGATCTCTTAAAAATATAAGGTGCATTTTGCAAAAGGTCAGTCCATCTTTAAAACAAGCAAGAAAAGAGAAGCTGTATGCCAGGTTTACAAAGTTACAATAATGATAGCTAAGCTAATTTTAATATTCTTGATGTTTGGTCTAGAAACAATTATTTTAATTAAAAGGATAAAATACTTTGACGCTGACTTTTAAAATCAATGTGATTCATATTTTCTTATTGGGCTCTCCATATTAATGGAGGTGTTTTTTTTTTTTTAATGAGTTTCTTTTTGTGACCTCCATTGCTTTCGACTCGGTGAAAATGACTACAAAACCATGGTACCATTTGGGGACCTCAATCATTTTCAACAGGTTATTTTTTCAGTCTCAGATAAAAAAAAAAGAGTAGATAATATTTTCCTTAATAATTAACACTTCTCTGGATTAAAATTAAATCTCTCATCTGAACATTAAATGCAACAAGTACCAGGAGGGCCATTACCAGTGGAGGTGATTCTTCCAACTGCTGAATAGATAAGTCTCCCTTGGCATTTCAGCCATCCCTAGGTAACTGTGAAGAGGCTCAAAGCCTGCTCCGTAAAGTTGCAATGTCTTGGGTGTGTCTTGAAGGAAGAGTCCTGATTGGCTGTCTGCCCTGCACCTACACACAAGGCCCGCCCTCCAATGCAGCACCAGACACTCGGCAGGTGTTAAGAGAAGTGCAGCCTAAATTTAAATGAAAAAGAAAAAGGCATGTTACCTTCTGCAGGTCAGAGCAATTCTGTGAGTTACCACCAATCTTCCTGACTTTCTCTATGTTCGTTCCCAAAGCCCTACTAAACTGATAATTTTAAAATTCTATTTTGAAAGTATTAATTTTAGATTAAATCAGATGTATGCTATCTTTTTGATCAGGAAGAGAAAAAAGAAAACTACTCTGAGATTTGCTTTAAAGCACTCATTAGCAATAAATGAATAATGTGTTCAACTGGCTGCCAATCAAGCTTAGAGAAAATACAGCTTGTTCTTTAGTTACATGGGCCCATTTTCAAATAAATGAGCAGTTTCAGTATTATGTTGATGAAATGTCCATCTTGGTGTGTGTAGTTTTGCCTTGTTGATGTGTAGCTCGCACCAAGGTTCCCATCTGACGTGTCGATGTTTCTCCAGTCAAATCCTCTCATGAGTTCACATCATTAAAGTGCACAGCCTATTGAATCTCAGTGTCCTATAAATCACTTTGTCTCTTGATGGTTTGGTTAAATGGACCATCTTAGAGGAGATCATGTGGGAAAAGTGCTTAGAGTTCAGTGTTCTCATGAACAGTAGCCACTGCTATTAGACTCACCCGGGCAAGGAAATTCCTGAGAAATCAGCAGCAGGGGCCCAGGAACAGGAGGCTCCTATCAGAGCCCACCACCACTGCTTGCCCCCCATCCCCTGCCTTGCCTTTCCCTCCTCTAAAGAACATAAAGCAATCAGTCCCAATGTTGGTGAACTTGGCCTTAGGAAATCAACGGTCCAACCACAGCGCCGTCTGCACTTGAGCTAGGAGGAGGAACGGTAGCACTCATTATCATGTTCAGGTCCCTTCCTGGGATCCTAGCAGCCTGGACCTGTGCTTGGCATGATGTGCACGAATCAGCTGAGGCAGACAAAGCCACAGGAGACCCAGAGCCTGGGCAAGGCCCGAGAGCTGTCACTATGATCTCAAACCCTTGTCACACGGCACAGAGGCAGCATGACTTGATCCAAACAAGAGAGTTGTTGAGTCATCAGTACAGGTGTGCACTGTGACACCCCCAACTGCCTCTTGCTCTTTGGCAGTGGAAATACAAAGGCTTTATTCCTGAGCTTAAACTTACCCATAGTTATAAGTGTCAGTCAAGCAAGTCTTTGGGTTTCAATTCATAAATTACCAAGAATTTCAAGTACGCTTTTATCCCTCCATACAGCAATTCCAATCCTGGATCCTCATCTTAATGAACTTATTTAAAAAACATAAGGGAAAGGCTTTTCTGGCTGCTGTTTTTGAATGTACAGAACCTCAAAATTCAGGTTTTAAATGCTGATGTGATAGTATGCGGAAAAGAGGCCCACAGAAGATGATTAAGTTATGAAAGTAGAGCTCTTATGAATGGGATTAGTGACCTTATAAAAGTGCTTGAGAGGGTGGGCTTGCTCCTGGTATCCTCTCAGCCATGTGAGGATATAGCATGTATCCTTCTGGGAGGGCACAGGACAAAGCAGCCGTTAACAGACACTGACAGCTACTGGTACCTAGAGTTTGTACTTCCAGCGACCAGGACTTTGGAGGTAAAACTGTCTGTTTATACCTTAGTTGGCCCATGGTATAGTCATGTAGCACGTCTCCAATTCTCAGCCAGTGATGGACCACATCTACAGCATGGTACACTCGCAAGAGTCTGTCAGTCACTGTAGCTCATTCAGTGATCTTCAGGAAAGGACGAAATCATCCAACAGCCCATTTCTCAGCACCCAGGCCCTACATCGAGTGATGCCGAACTAGATTTTGTCACATCAGCACAACAGATGAAGATACTGGTCCAAGATGTTTCTGTGAGTATTTACACTGACAAGGAATAGAAAGCCATCTTTGAACCACACCTCAAAGGGGAGAGATTAAGTAGACTATGACGTACCCTTTTAAAAATGATGTTTGCTCCAATTTCTGCTTCTGAGATTTATTCTACAGACACATGTGTATGTGTATACACATACACATATGCAACACAGAGGCTTGCATTAGGAAAAGAAAGGTAAAAACAACCTGTGTAGCTACTAACATCAGCCATATGATGAGATTTTAAATTTCATAAACTTCAATTTTGTGACATATTTTTATGAGCAGGTGCATTTAAAGCTATTTCACTGGTGCATGTCTGCAGTACACAGTGATTACGCTCACTGTGGTGAGCTGGTAAATGAACATAGCACATCTTCATTCTTCTCCCTTCCTCTCCCTCCCCTTCTAGGTTCCCGAAAGATCTATCTATTAATGATCTATCTATGAATCTATTATCCATCCTTTTTCTTTTGCCCTTTAAATTGTTCATACTTTGAATTTCTTGTATAATACAAATCACGTGATAGGTAAGCATGGTTTATTTTACTTAACATTATTATTTACTTATCATATCATTTTCCTATAAAGGACTCAAGTTTGTCCTTCTCTATGGTAAGCAGTACCCTCTGATATACAAATACTACACTTTATTTAATCATCTATTGATGACATGTAAGCCTCTTCCAAGAATTAGCTATCGTGAGCCAGGCTGCCATAAACCTGGATATGCATGGATCGCTGTAGTATGGTATCTTTAATTCTTCTGGGAAGATACCTAGCAGGGCAATGGCTAGGTCGAGTGGAATTTCTATTTTTAGTCTTTTGAGGAATATTAACATACACTGTTTTAATCATTCTATGAACCCTTAAAAAAACTAAAGAGAAAAGTCACAAAGCTATTTGAGAAAGAGTAGGGCTGTGACTCATCCCTGGGCAGTGTTCCTTTAGGGTATGTCCCTTGGGTTAGGACTGAAGACACAGCCAGTGTTCCTCCCAGAGACACTGCATAAAGATCCCAATGCCCGAGGTCCCAGAGGACCTCCCACACACCCATGGAGCTCCCTGCTCTCGCCCAGGGTCGCAGATGCAGCTCTCACCCTTTGCCTCCATTCCCGATGTCTCTGCTGTCTGATCAGAACTGATGCCAAAGACAGAGCTCCTTGGATCCGAGATGCCATCAAATGTAAGGGGCGTCAGTGATGCAACAGCCGCTTCCCAGGGGAAAGGGTCACCTACATGTCATCGACACATCAATGCAGTGTGACTTCAGAAATGTTACAGTGGTAAGCACATGCATTTTAGAAGCTTTGAGATGCTGTTCTTGCCCTTGCCTGTTTAGGGTCGCCTCTCTTTCCTTTTCAGACTGAGAGCCTCCCATGCTTGCTGCCCCCCTCCCATCCTGTTAAGAAGCTATAGCACAGATGTAAGTCAGAGGGCTACACCTGCTTAGTGTGCCTGGCTCGAAAGCAAGGAAGAACCAGGGTTCAGAAGTCATTGGTACAACATTAAAAAAATCTATGCCATTCTTGCACACCAAAGTCACCAGAAGAGAAATTAGAGAAATGACCCTGTCCACAATAGTACCAAGAAAAATGAAATACCTGGGAATTAACTTAGCCAAGGAAAGGAAAGGACTTTACAATGCAAACTACAGTACTTGGAAAAAGGAGATGGAAACAAATATGAAAAAAAAAAATGGAAAGATATCCCATATTCCTGGAGAGGCAGAACCAATACAGTGAAAATGACCATACTTTTAAAACTGTTATACAGATTTAATACTATCCCAATCGAAGCACCAGTAGCATCCCTCACAAAACCAGAGAAAGCAACAGACCTAGAATAGCCACAGCAATTCCGCACAAGAGCAAAACAGAAAGTGTACAACCCTAAGTTATGACACAAAGTTATGGACCTCTAAGTTATGACACAAAGTTACAGTGATAAAAACAGCACAGTGTTGGGGAGAAAAAGAACTGTGGATCAGTGAAATGGAACAGAAGATGCAGAACAACTCCAAGGACACTCAGCTACTATCGCTTCTTGGCCTTTTGGCTAAGGTCAAGTATAGGACACTTAGCTACTTTAGCTTTGACAAAGGGGTGAAACACCTGCAATGGAGGAAAGATAGCCTCTGCAATAAACGGTGCTTCCAGACTGGGCATGGTGGTGCAGGCCTGTAATCCCAGCTCTTGGGAGGCTGGAAACAGGTGGATCACTACAAGTCCAATCTAGTAGTGAGACCCTAAACACCGTGTAGACCCTTCCCTAAAATACAATAAATAAATAAAATAAACAGTGGTCCCCAAACTGGCTCCCCATGTGTCAATATGGATTGAATCTGGACATCTTCTGCTACACGGTAAATTAAAATCAAGACGGATAACAAAAACATTATCTTCTGGAGGGTAGAATAAGACTCTAGACAGAGACTTTATGAACGAAACACCAGTTGCATAGGAAATATTATAAAGGATCAGCAGCTGAGATCATATCAAGTCAAAAAAGCTCAGGCACAACAAAGAAAAAACACCAACAGAGTGAGCCTACAGAATGGGGAAAATATTTTGCCACCTATTCCTTAGCCAAAGGGCTAACATCTAAACGATATAAAGAGGGGCTGGGGAGTTAGTTCCGTGGCACAGTACCTGCCTGGCAAGTGCAAGGTCATGAGTTTGAACCCTGGTCCCGCAAAAATAAATAAATATAGATAGATAGATAAAGAACTTTTTTAAAAAGAAAGAAAATAGAGCTTTTGTACATGGGGAAGAGAAAGATTGGAGGGGGAAAGAAAGGGGACAAAAATAAAAAGAATTAAAATGTGCTATGTACAGGTTCACATCCCGCATGAAAAATGCAATTAGTGTGTACTTCAAACATGTAGTAATACAAAAATTTTTAAAAAGTAAGACACCAAGAGACAAGACAGGTCCAAGGCCCCAGAGGAGGCGTGTCTGCTACTGAGAGTTTCTCCCGAACATCATGAGTTCGAACTCCGGTCCCGCAAAAAAAAAAAAAGGCAAATTATAGTCAAAAGCTCCCAAAAGAAACAGCCTTCTAGAAACAAGTTGAGAATCCATAATCTAAAAATTTGAAAACCAAAATGCTCCAAAATATGTAAAATTTTGAATACCAACATGGCAAGCGGAAAGTTCACGTGACAGGTCATACTCAAAACATAAGAGTCCTGAAAATACTTATAAAATTATCTTCAGCTTATGTGTATAAGGTGCCTAGAAACACAGATGAATGTAACATTTAGAACTTGCGTTCTATGCCCAAATTGTACCATTTTGTGTATGTAGATATTCCAAAAATCAAAAGATCAACATGTAAAAATAAAAAACAAAACAAAAAAAAGAAACAGCCTTCTCGGGTTACCATGGGCTACTCCCCTCCCCCTTCTCTTAAACCCATGGCAACTGGAAGCAGGGCTGGGCTCCTGCCCACCCGACACTCCGACACTCCAGGGAAGACACCGTCCACAAGTTTGGGAAGCGTTGCTTGTGGACTTGGGAAATGAACTGCCTTCCCCAGGCTGTTCTCTCCTCTCTCACAAGGTCACAAGGCTTCTTCCTAGATTGTGTGTGCAGATTAGTGTTAAAGAAGACAGGGGAAACTCCCTGCTGAACCTCTTACATACTGGTAGTGAGTACACCCTGGCCGTTATTTAGTATGGTGCCGAGTGTAAGATAAAACTGAAGCTCTTAATGTATCCTCCAAGGTGTATACATGGCTTCAAGGTAGCCTCAATCTGCAAACAAACATAATTTTAAAAATTACTGGCATTTCAGAATTGCCACCAAACAGCCAGCAGCACAATGCCCACCCAACAAGGATGAGGTTGTAAGTTCAACTCCTGGAACCAAAAATAATAAATAAATAAATAAACAAGTAAGTAAGTAAATAAATAAATAAATAAAAAGAGAATTGTTGCCTACAGTCTATCTTTCCTGAGAATTAATGCACTAAAATTCTCTTAAAAATGTGAGAGTGTGAACTAGATTTCCCCTAGTTGGGTCAACTGACGGCTCAGCAGGCAGTTAAAAAATAATAATAACAGGAAGATGGGCTGAACAAATTCCGGCAGATTCCAAAATGAAATCCGAGTTGAACATGGCCCTGGAAGGTCCCCGCAAATCCAGGCAGCGCAGTAAATGGAGCTTCTGGCAGTGGCAGCTGCAAATCCATCAGTGAGTCAGAGAATATGGAGAAACAATTGTCAGAACTCAGCATCCTTTTTTCTTCAAAAAGAGCCAAATTGAATTAATGTGCTGTCTTACTCAGAGAGTGGCTCTCAAGTGACTAATTACGACTCCTTTAGCAATAGAATCAGATTTTCTGTTGCAGAATCCCAAAGTGGAAATAAAATCTGGCCAGATGTGAGGCTGGGGACATAGCTTGGCGGCACAAGCGCCTGCCTGACACCAGCAAGGTCCCGAGTTCTACTCTTAAAACCGAACTGGTGTAGTTTAGATTTCCCAGTCTGCGCCCGTGTCCACCGTCACGATCAAACACGTGACTGAACAGGGTTGGAAGAATCTAGAGTGAAGGGCTCTATCTAGCAACCAGAACAGGCAGCCTCCGCATCTCAGGAGTGCTTAGCTTTCACAGGGGCGGGGCTCCTGGCCCTGCCTGCATCTGGGTGCAGGGGCAGTGAGCTGCAATAGCAACGTGGGATGTGCCCTGTGGAAGTCTGGGCTGCAGCAGGAACAAACCCCCAGGGAGATGCGCAATGTCCCAGTGAGGTCACTGGGGATCATTTTGGGCAGAGATGAGTATGACTGCCTAAGAGAGGCTGGATGTGTAAGCGGCCAGACTGAATTCTTCATCACTAAGGAAAAGGGCATGAGATGTAGCCACCCTGTTGCTCAAACAAATGCTTATTAATTAACTATCAAGAATCAAACTTTGTGCACAGGGCCCTAGAGGCACTCCATGATGAGAACACTCTGCCCTCTAGGGGCTTGCGGTTAAAAAAAGGCTGGAGAGACAAAAAAAAAAAAAAAAAATTTCCCAAGGCAGGACAGAGGAAGCCCATAGAGCTGGGGTGCAGGGGGAGGGGACAGGGGCTGGGGACAGCAGGCATAAGAAAGTCTAAAAACGTTTTGCCCATCTACAAAGCATTGGCCAATCACTGCCCTGACTTGGAGGGCTGCAGTTAGTGAATGGGGCATTTATGGAGAAAGGCCACCAGCCCTAGCACACAGGATCAGTGTGGCTTTGCACATGGCAGCGGGGAGAAAATGCTTGGCCCAGCTAAGCTACTCCAGGAGGGATCCGGGGGGGACGGCACTATGGTCCAAAGCCAGTCTCCGTTCTGGGCACACAAAGCCCTACCTGGGTGATGGGTCAGCACCACCACCCTGGGCCTGGTTAGGACCAGAGGCCAGCTCCTCAGGGCTTAGAAGCGTCTCCACTGCTCCCTCAGCAGATCCTGCTGGACTCTTCCCATGCGGTATGCATTGCCACTGTCACACCTATCCGTTATTATTACTATTTTACATGTGAGGAAACTGAGGCTTGAAGACTCGCCTAGGTCCTAAGAGGCTGAGTAAGGAATCAGAGATAATGAATCCAGAGCACACGTTCCTCTTCTTCCTCTTTTTTTTGCCCCCCAGTACTGAGGATTGGCCCGGGGCTTGGTACATGCTAAGTACTCCACCAGTGAGCTACAACCCCAGCCTTTTATTCTTGAGACTGGGTCTTGCTAAGTTGCCACAGTCCTCCTGCCTCAGCCTCCAAGTAGCCTGCCTTTGTTCTTTATGCTTCCCTCTCCCCTCTCACCCCCTCGGCCTCACCCCTCATCTCCATCTCTTCCTAGCTCTCACCTGCCCATCAGACCCTTACATAGATGTGCTCTTCTCCAACCTCAACACTCCTCACCCCTCTCTACCCACAGCACTCCTGTTCCTCCAGCTTGCTGCTAGGCTCTACCATGCTGCTTAATTTTCAGTTGCCCTGGAGGCCTCAAGGGTGAGCATGGAGCAGAAACTCAGAATTCATCACCAGTTCAGCTATCCTACAGCACCCACTGGGAAACTGAGAGAGCCATCAAGCTCCAGGCTGGACTCTTGGCTGCCACTAGTCCTGAGTTCCTGGTTTAAAAGGAGTCCCAGACCTGGGCATGATTTGGGACAAAGTTAGTATACAAGAGGGTCCCGTTCAGTGATGAGGGCAGGTCACCAAAGCTCAGAGCAAGGGTGAAGCTGGACTTTGAGCAGAAAGGCATTTCCACTCCAAGGGGCAGAGAAGGTTTCCATATAATGTCTGGGCACCTCGATGGTACACGTAGTTCACCTTGCAAGAGAAGGTGGGAAACACCACTCTTCAGCTTGCCAGTACCTGCCCTGCTCTTGGGGGAGGTCGCTAAAGCAGGCTTGTCCCATAGAGGCAGGCTGCATCCCAGTGCAAAGGGGATAGGGGAGGGGACCAGGGAGATAGCTCAGGGGCACAAGTGCCTGCCTGGCAAGTGCAAGGTCCTGAGTTTGATCCCCAGTTCTGGAAAAAAAAAATTACAAAGGGGATCCAGGGAGGGGTGGGGCTGGGCCCCTCCCCTGCCACCAGAGGACCCCTGGAGCAGCTGGGAAGTACAGCCTGCAAGCCCTGTCTTTAGATGCCAAGGAGTGGAAGCCATGTAGAAGAAGTTTGAAATATGCTAAGAGGAAAGGCTCCATCTTCACAGCTGCCTGCAGGGGAGCAGGAGGCAAGACACTGTGATGGCCTTCTGTTCGCATTTTGGTTTTCAGCCATGACTTCTCCCTTATCACCGCCCCAGCCCTTACTGTTTCCTAAGTGACTGGGATAATACTGGAGAGCTTTAGGCCTCAGAAGCAGCTCCAACAGCAAGCCTGTGCTCTCTTTCTCTCGCCTTCCTGTTACCCACTCCTTTCTCTCCCAAGGCAGGCCACATAGAATTATGTTGTCTCTTCCTGAGGGCAAGTCATAGAAACTAAAAATATAATCTGCCCCATGTTTGTGTCTTGCAGCTGGCCATAAAGAAACTGTCAGAACTGCCTGGCTGGCGGTAGATGCTAAAGCCTTCACCTCAGAAGGACCCTGGCCCATACCTGTGAGGAAGGAACACTGCTGCCAGGGGACAAGAGGGAGCTGAACAGAGGGGCCCTGCTGGGTTTCCTCACGTGGTCTGCTAGCACTAGATTGCACCATCCTGCCCCAAAACCCAAAAGAACAGGGCTCAGGAGCGTCTTAGACAGCTGGACACACAGAGGTTGCAATAAGGTGAACAAGAGCTCATCCATGTGCCAGGAGGGCCGCAGCCCAGCTCCACAGGGACAGAAGATCCTGGGGTTGGACCCTCCTGGTCCTTGCCCTAGGGGTCTGCTCATCTGCATGCTTACTTGCATATTTCAGACATCCTTTGTAATATACGAGTAAGCATGTTTCTCTGAATTGCGTGAGTACCTCTAGCAGATAACGGAGTCTGGACAGGGGCCTCAATCCCAACTTAAAGCCAGCGCATCAATGGTTCTAGTGCCCCAGACCTGCGATTGTGTCTGAAGTAGGAACGGCCTGTGGAGCTGAAACCTGCACAGGTAGGGCCCGACATTCTCAGGGTAGACAGTACCAGAACTTAATGGGATTAGTGGATACCCAGCTGGCGTTCACAGCAGACCTGATTGCTTGCCAGTAGAGAGAAATCCCATGTGTCCTGAGATCACAAGAGGTGATCTCTATTGTCAGCAGAGTACAGCAGCTGGGCTTGAGTTGGCTTTTTCCTCTCTATTCTCAGAGTAACAGGCCATGAGGAGCTTTGTGAAGAAATCCATGTGAAGGAATCTGGACTGATTTGAGAAGAACAGAAAGTTGTAGTATTTTTTTTTAACCAGAAGGATTGAAAATCAGAGAAAAAAGAAGGAAGACCTACTGGGAGGCCATGGGAGAAATCCTTGAGTGGAATGAAGGTTCCTTACAAGAGGGGAAGAGAACAACAGAACAGAAGTGGAAAAGCCTCCTAAAATACAAGTAAAACTTTGGGTGTAAATGCTTTTTTGTGAGACGGCATGTACCATTTCTTAGATTCTGAGAAGAAAAACCACCATACCTTGTTATACTGTGGCTTTAAAAGTCACCCTAAGTTTGTGGTGGGTCACATTCAGACATCACAAAGACCGAAATTTGCTAAACTTCAAATGAAGAATAAACACTTATGCAAGAATCTCACTGGAGTCTGCAGTTCTTTCTTTTGAGTTTCTCTAACAATCCAAACCCAGCTCGGGGCTGTCCGTGCTGCTTACTTAGTGGCCCTGGATGGAGTCCCATTCTACACACAACCTCTTGGCCCCAGTCTGCCCTGATCACCCCCAACAACTGGGAGAATATAACTGGTCCTCAGGAACTTGCCAATGAAGAAAGAAAAGTGGCAAGGAATGAGTCACAAGAAACATTACCATTTCTCAAACCAAAGATCCTCCTCAAATTCCTGCACGGAGGGTATCTTATTGCTCCCTGACTGGTCCCAACTCACCTCCAGGAGCTAGAAACACAGCAAGCTAACAGCAACCAGTCTTCATGGCCCAGCCGACAAGCCAGACTGGCATGAGGCAGTGTGGCTTAACAGGAAGGGCAGGGCACAGGATGGGAACCTAACTTCATATTGTATTCAGGAACCATCATCAGCATTTGGACTGCTGGGAAATGGATTCACACTGACTACAGCGTGGTACTTCCCCATCATAGACTTAGATATGTCTCATTGTGTGGGGTTCACAAATCTCTCTATTCTTCTTGGGTCCTCATTCAACCCCAAGCCCATCCCTCCCTTCCATACCACACTTATCTGTGTCCACGTTTGTCTTTCCTGTCTGTGCCACCTCTTTGCTAAACACAGCTCCCGGTCTGCTGTTGATCGCATCGTCCGTCCTCGTCTCTTGACATGAACCTTCTACTTTCCCGTCTACCCGAGTTCAACCAGCCTAAGCTTAGACAGCAGCTGAACTCCACAATGAGTTCCCAGTCCTCTCCAGTGAAGCCAGATTGCAGGAGATTGTAGTGTATGTGGCCAGCGAGGAAGGGGGACCAATGTACAGGGATAACTTCCTGGAGGTGCGTAGTTCTGAAGTGGGCAGAGGCGGTGGCGGCCCATGGAGGAGGCAGGGCTTGGGATCTTTAGATTTATAATGGCTGGTGGGGATTGAGGTCCTGCTTTCCTTGCAAGCCAGGAGCCCCGGCCTCACTTTCTCAGTCATAGCCTGATTCTCTATCCCGCTGGCAGAAGTCTGTGCCTTTCGGCTTCTGCTCTCCTCCCAGATTTGCCAGCTAAACTGGCCCGTTTTCTAAGCCCAAGGTAAAGCTCCTGCCCTTAGACTGTGAATTTTCTTTTTTTTTTAAATTTATTTATTTGGTTGCTTGTTTGTTTCTTTATTTATTTTTTTTGGCCAGCTCAGCCTGCCCTGGTGGTGGGGCTGGCGCAGCATGTGGTGCCAGGGATCAAACTGCAAAGTCCCTGCAGTTGCCTGAGCTTTCCTAAGCAGGCGCTTTAGACCACTGAACCATCTCACCAGCCCGACTGTGAATTTTCTACCTGGGGTCTCTGTCGTTCGTTCTGTTCGTCTCTCACAGATTCCCTCTTGCCCTGGTCCTCAGCCCTACACTCTCCTCTCCACGGATCAGCTCATCTCATCTCTGCCTACTTGAAAAACATTTGTGAAGTGTGTTCCATGTCAACCTGATCAACAAGTCTGGAAGTTTCTTAGAGGGTGGCCCATGAGGCACTCTGGCCAGAGCTACATGGGGTCTTTATCCCCAACCCCTTACCTTCTTGGGTACACATAAGCAAATTCTCTGGTTACCCCCAAAAAGGTACATTATAAACAAGCACCAGAAGATTCTGGTGTATGCTACAATTTGAAAACCACTTTTGTACTTTAAATCTTCTCAATCATATGAGGAAAATACTACTATAAAAATCAGAATTACATGCAGGACACCTGTGAACTCCTTTTCTTTTGAGACAAGTTTTCACTGTATAGTTCAGGCTGGCTTTGAGGTCACTTTAGAGCCCAGACTGTCCTCAAACTTGCAATAATCTTCCTGCCCTTGCTTCCTGAGTGCTGGGATTACAGGGAAGTGCCACCACGCTCTGCTCTTCCTTACCTTTGTATTCATCAAAAGTTAGTTGTTTTGTTTCCACCTGTCACCCTTGTCTTTCCCCTATCTCAAGAAAGAAGTCGCCCCTGGTTCTGATGACATCTTTTTTAAAAAATCTTCTATCAAAAAGCTTGATCTATCCATTAAAGATAGTAATATCATTTATCAATCACTTAATATAAGCCAATTATCGTGATAGCTGTTAGATGATTTCATCTAATTTTCAAAGATTCTTCTATGCTTTTCTCTGACCGGTGCTCCCACTAACATATAGGTTATATTTTTTATAGTTTCCCCACAGTGTTGGATGTACCTTTCAGATTTTTTTTTAATGTATTTTTTAAAATGTATTTAGTGGTTGCATGGTCTCCCTACCTAGCTTGGACTCATGGTGATCCTCCTGCTTTCAGCCTCCCCAGTGCTGGGATTACAGGCATGTACCACTACCCCTGGACTCTGGCTAGCTCAGCCTGACCTGGGGGTGGAGCTGGCACAACATGTGGTACCAGGGATCGAACCGTGGTCCCTGAGCTTGCCTAAATTGCCTAAGCAGGCAATTTAGTCTGCTGAGTTATCTCGTCGGCCCCTAGGTTCTTTGTTGGCACTCTTTTTTCCTGTTGGTCTAGAAAACTCTGACATATTTTTTACCTCACTGATCCTTTCCTAAATTGCGTACAGTCAGCTACAAGACTCTCAGAGGGTTTTTTCCATTTCTGTTTGGGTTTTTTACTTCAAATAGTTCTTTTTAATACTTTCTAGAGCTCCCAATTCTGTTTATATTACCATCTGTTCTTATGTGCTGTCCATTTTTTCTATTAGATACTTACCATATAAATCATAATTACAGTAAACTCCTAGTCTGATAATTCCCAAATCTCTGCCACATCTGATCTGGCTCTGTTGTTTCAAGCTATGTGGGTTTTTTTTGTTTTTGTCATTTTATGTGTTAGCATAATGTCTGTTAGCCAGACATTACATATAGGGTGTGAGATAAATGGATCTCAGGGCACCAGGGATATAGCTCAGCAGCATAAGCACCTGCCTGGGAAATGCAAGGTCCCAAGCTGTCTCCCTGGTACCAAAAATCAAAAAACCAACCAACCAACAAGCAAAAACAAATAAATGGATCTCTTGTGTGAGGTTTTATGTTTACCTGACTAGAAGTTAGGGTATGTTTAAAGTTTGCTATAGCTACAGATGTCAGAGGCTTCCATTTATTTTAGAGTCCTAATCTCATCCAGGGCCTGAATTTCCTCTGGCAATTCCTTAAGTGGAGCTTGTGCCATGCCGCTCTCTTAGTTGCTATCTACGGTTCTTATCCTAGAGTCCTGCTGAGATGGTGATAAGGTGCTGGGCAGGGGAAACCCCCTTCTATCTCGTGATTAGTCTCAGCTTTTCCTGGAGCAGAGTTTCTGGGCTGCACGAGGAGTCTCTCAGCCTTCCCCAACCCCTTTCTCCTTCTGTGAGGCAGACAGGGTCCAGCGGGCTGGACTCACTCATGGCCTTTCCCTCAGGTCAGATAAGGCTCTGGCAGTTTCCCTGTGGGCAGATCTTTGTTGTCAAGAACCATCTGGGCAGATTTCAAAATGACTTTCCCCTCCTCAGACCTGAAGCAGGAGGAGATTTTTCTCTTACCTTTACTGAAAGAACCTGGTGGGGGTTCCTGGGAATAAAATTCACACAACTGAGGGGTTCCACTAAGCCTGGGCTGCCAGGAGCTTCTCTCAAACTGGCCCACACTCTGCCTCTAGCCAGTCACGCACCATCACTTCTGGCTCCCACCAGTTACTGCTTCCGGCAGCTTCTGCTCCTCACAAACTGATTCCTGTGGTTCACCTGTCTCTCTGGATTTTGTTTGTCCTGCGTTATGAATCAGATATGGTTCGAGTATGTCTCCTGAGGTTTCACGGTTTGGAAGTCTGGTCCTGGTGTGGTGGAACCTTTAAGAATGGAGCCTCGTGGAGTTGTTCGGGTCTTGTGGTTGCTGCCCCATAAAATGAAGGTGGTTCCTGGGGGATCCTGAGTCATTCATCTGAGAGCGAAGCTCCTGGCTGCTCTCTAGCTTCCTGTCATGCCAGGTGATCTCTTCCACACAGTGTTCCTGCCCTTGGGATGCCACCTTCCATGAGGCCTTCACCACACTAAGTGGATGTTAGCACCACACCCTTTCGACCTGCAGAACTATGAGCTAAATAAACCTCTTTCCCTTAAAAATGAAAATATTGGTCCCTAGTATTTCATTATAGTGACACAAAACAGGCTAATACATTCTGGGACCTCAATTCTGTGATGGATCTAATTAGAGATGCCGATGTTGGGTTTCTCAACTTTTTTTCTCATAACGACCTCTAAATTCTTCTCATGTCATGGCAGGAGTCAGAAGTTTTCATCAAATCTTTACAACCCAAATAGGCAGAGCAGGAAATGGGGGCTCAGCCTTTTAAATTAAGTGACCTAATCTTACCTACTCAGTGGGGTATGAGGGCTGTATTGGCACTAAAATGATAAGATTAAATTGAGATTCTGGTGAAGATCTTTACTAGGGCTCAGCAAGAGTTACAGAAGTACAGGCTGGCAAGAGGGATAGCTCTGTGTGTATGTGTGTGTGTGTGTGTGTGTGTGTGTGTGGGCGCGCACGTGTGTGCACACTTGTTAGTCTTTGTACCAGTGCATGTAAAAAAGCCCAGAGGGTATCTGCTGACCTTAGGAAGGGAATAGGCTAAAGATGACCGCCAGAACTCTTATTTTTGCAAAGAAGTCAGTCTTTTTATCCTCAGCAGTCACCTGTTTCTTAGGCTGATTTCCACAAAACACACCTCATAGACTGTCATAATGCGTGCCGGGCACTATGACAGTGCTGAACGGATCCAAAACTACTCCATAACCTGGCACTTGAGCTCACAACTCTGTGACAGGAAACAATTACTGAGCCTACGACACGTCGAGTAACATGAAGTTGCACATAGAAAACTAAAGCCAGAAAAAAATGGGATTAGGCCTCGTGAGGATACTGTTTTATAAAGTATGATCAGAAATGGCTCTGATAAAAGTGATATTTGGGGAGAAACGTGAAGGAAATGAAGGAGCTGGCCTTGCAGCTGTTGGGGTAAAGATACCCCAAGAAGGAAACAGAAGACACGCAGGTTTTGAGGCATGCGTCTGTGGCAGAGACTCAGGCTCATGTGCTCAGCAATAGACTCGAGACGGTGAAGATCGTGGTCCACCATGTTGGATAAAAGAGGCCCCATCCAGAAGAACCTTGAAAGGCTGGAAGCACGGACTGTGCCGAAGAATTAGTTTATCAGACAAAAATCTAAGTTCTGGAACTTTATTCCGTGGAGGTAGTTGCCTAAGACCTGGACTTGCCAGATCTGGTTTAGTGACTATGACAGATTTGCTGTTGCTGTGGTTGTTGTAGTTATAGCCATGACCTTAGAGCCTAAAACACGCTTTGTATATAGGAGGGCTTACTTACTTATTCACAAAGAAATAAAATGAAAAGGCATGCATTCATAAAATATGCATCGCTAAATGAATTATAACATTGAAAGTTACTTAGTCTACAGTAGGTTACTGCTTCTGTAAATAACAGTTGAATCACTCTTTGAATTTAACTATTTTGAAAAGCAAACATGACAGTCCTAAGTGTTTGCAAAGCTAAAATTCAGTCCTGCGCTGTTATAATAGAGGTACACTGCTTTTGTATGAAAGATGCAGAGATGGCATGACCCCACAGTGATTTATTGGCATTTTTAAAAATGACAAAACATATACAGTAAAAGTTGTTTTGGTGGTAAAATGTTATATATTACTGCTACACAATCCTGCCACAAATTTGAAAATGATTTCCAGACCTTTTGAAAACAGATGTGGGAACGACACTAGTTCCCATGCAGGCAAGTATGAGGC
>PVKN010018008.1:0-17066 GCA_004027915.1 Capromys pilorides
CCAAATACACATTACAATTTTCAGAGTGTGGGGTTGGGGTATGGCCATGGAGGGGGAAAAGGCTGCTGGGACAGCTGGTCTGGTTTCTGTGGTTCCGTTTGTTTTTGTGGTACTGGAGATGAAACCTGGGACCCCACAGGTGCTAGCTAAGTGCTCCACCGTTGAGACACACAGCCTGCCCTGGGTTGCTTTCTGAAGATGGCTTGAATGAGCCAATCTGGGCAAAATTAACTGGAACAACAAAACACTAGGAGGTACCACCTGCCCCTTACACCCTCAAATAGGCAGTCCTCGCTCAGAATATGCTGACTGAGAGGCCAACCAATTAGACCAAATAAGCAAAACCACGGGACTGGTTTTGGCAGCAGACACAGGTCAGATTAGGGAAGGGAGGTTTGGAGCCAGTGGGTCAAGAGAAAACGGCATATGAAGGTGGAATATCCTCTCCACTTTGCCAAGGAGGGGCTGAACTGGAAGTTCTAGGAAACAGGGCCCCCTGCTCCCCAAGGTATATTCCACCTCTTGGAGGCAACTTCCCAATGCCCTTGAACTCCAGGTCTTCAGGGGCTTCCAGCTTCAAGCAAGGACAGGACTGGCCTGTCTTTCAGGCAAAGTCTCACCAGCCTTGGGGGCGTGTGGTAGGGCATGGGGTCTTCCTCTTTCCTTCCTTCCCTTTGTCTTAGGATAGGAACCAAAAGGTCCTGCTTCCCAGATCTGGAGAGAAAGCCCTGCTAATGGTGTGTGTGGTGCTTTGCTTAGGTGCTGTGATAAGAAAGGGCTGAGGCAGAATCCTGCCCGGTAGGGCAGGAGAGGAGAGAAGAGGGCAGCTTCACACTGCCCCCCACCCCCAAGTGCTCTACCTCAGCCCCTAGGCTCCTGGACCCCACTGTTGCTAAGCCCAGTATCCTCAAGGACAGGCCTGCCCTGGGGATAGAGCTGCAGCTCTGGGGGACACTCTTCTCACTATTTCTGCCTCTGAGCATCTGCCGCCCTTTTCCTCAAATCCTAGGCATAGACAGGGAGGGGAAGAGAGAGCTTCTAATGGTAGGTCCAGGTTTGGCACTGGACCCTCACACAAGAACCCTTTTATTCCTGCTTCCTCCGTTTTACTTGGGAGAGCTGTAAGCCATGAGTCCAAACACATAACAATTGTGAGATAAAAGAACCTATCTCTGGCGTGCAGCGGCTCCTCCTGGGGGCCTGCCTCACGCCCTGCGCCCTGCGCCCTGCCGGAGCCCAGCTGAGCTCACGCTCTCTCTCTAGGGTAGCACTGGAGGTCAGACGTTCCCTTTTTCCCATTCCGACCTCCGCCCTGGCCACCAGCCCTCGCGCTCCCTTCTCTGGGCCCTTCCTTGGTCCAAGCGAGATGCCAGGCCACACTGCCCACCGGGGAGTTTACAAACAAAGCCAGTTTCTTCTTCCTTTGGCTCGGAGCCCCTCTCTTTCCTTTCCAGTCTCCAAGCGTGTTAAGAGCTTTAGAGCCCCACGCAGAGCAGGTGGTGTACCCCAACAGAGAAGAGGGCCTAGAGCTGGGCTGCCTCCGGGAAATCAGCTGCATAGCTCATGTACAAATCCACCTAGGTGTCCAGAGGGTCACACTCGTTTACACAAACGCACACGGAGAACCACACACCAAAACAGATTCGAAACCAAACACCTCCAAATAATGGTGCACGCAAAATGTCCACACATTCCAGGCCAGGGGCTCCCCCACCGCCAGCCTACCGGGAACCTGGCCTTCCTGGAGTTCCCGGGGGCGCCAGGCACCGCCTCTGGAACTGCTGGAGCTGGACGGGCGGGGCACACGGCAAGGCCCGCCTAGCCCATCACAGCGGAGAAAGGCCCCGGTGGTCCGGCCAGGGCCTGGCTGCGGACTGGGTCCCGCTCATCAGACGGCTGTGGCCCTGGAGAGCCGCCCCGGAAAGAGTGCGAGGCTGCCGAGGAGGCAGGGTGGCCGCTCGGTGTAGGCCGGACCGGCGCCCTGGGCCACCAACTCAACCCTTCGCCTCCCGGTCCCTCCCCCATCCCGAGCCCACCCCTGTCCCGCGTCGTGCGCCCTGGTCTGGTAGGCCGCTTCCACCTCCGCCGGCAAGCCCGGGGACCTCGGATTCCCTTTCGCCAGGCGCGTGGCTCAAGGCTGGGGTGAGGGCCAGAGTCCGGGACGGGTTGTCGGGCTTTCGCCTACCCTGGCACCGTCCACGAGGCAGCCGGCCCTCCCGGGATCCAGTGCTTACCTGGCCCGCGCAGCCCGGCACTCCCGGCGGCTCCAGCCACCCTCGACTCCAAACCCGGCTGATGGAGTCCGGGCCTCGCGGGCGCGGCCCTCGCAGGCAGGCCGGCGGGAGGCGGTCGCCGGGAAGGCGGCTCACAGTTTGGGTTGGGGGCGGTGGCTTTCAGCCGCCCGAGGTTAGGGTGCAATCAAGGCGCGGCTAATATAATTTACAAACAGCTCGCCGGAGCGCGGCACTGCGCCCGGACTGACAGGCGCATTAGGCAGGCTAATTCCAGCCGGCTCCTCCTACCCCAGGCCCGCTAATTAATGAGCTTCCCAACTTAGAGCCGCCTGCATTGGACAAGCAGAGAGGGAAAGAGAGGGCGAGGGAGAGGTGGAGAAGGGAGAGACGGGGGGAGCGGAGAGGAGGAGAGGAGAGAGGGAGGGAGGGAGGGAGAGGGAGAGGGAGAGAAGACGGACGGGAAGAGAACAGAAAGAAGAGAGCGGCGAAGACCAGGGAAAGGAGAGAGAAGGGAGAAGTGCCGCCGCCGATAATTGATTACTCCTCGATCAAGGCTAACTTGTTAGCAATAGTCAACTGCCCCGTCTCTCCGCCTCCTCTCGCAGTCCGGGATCAGCGCCCTCGCTTCGGCTCTTCCCACTGCGGCCGCCAGGAGCCCGGGCCAGGAGCCTCCGCCGAGCCACCTGACACCTTTAAATAGCACCCGGTCGGCGAAACTGGAGCCCCGCGCGGCACGCCCCGGCTCCGGCCCCGGATTGCCGCAAGCCCCGGCGGTTGCGAGGGCGCCCGCGGCAGCGCGCTCCTCGCTGGGCCCCGAGTGGCTTTGCCTGCCTCGGCCGCCGTGCTAAGGGGCCCGGTGCCCGGCGTGCGCCCTCACGGGCGCGGCCTCCTCGCCGCCCCGCCGCCCATCCTCACCACCTGGCTCCCGAGCTGCCCGCGGTCTGGGTCCCCGCGGTCGGAGCCGCCCCGGCCGGCCGGGCCCCCAAACGAGGCCGAGATGACTTCCAAGGAGGACAGCAAGGCGGCGCCGGGGGAGGAGCGGCGACGCAGCCCTCTGGACCACCTGCCGCCGCCCGCCAACTCCAACAAGCCGCTGACGCCGTTCAGCATCGAGGACATCCTCAACAAGCCGTCCGTGCGGAGAAGTTACTCGCTGTGCGGGGCGGCGCACCTGCTAGCCGCAGCGGACAAGCACGCGCCGGGCGGCTTGCCCCTGGCGGGCCGCGCGCTGCTCTCGCAGACCTCTCCTCTGTGCGCGCTGGAGGAGCTCGCCAGCAAGACCTTTAAGGGGCTGGAGGTCAGCGTCCTGCAGGCTGCCGAAGGTAGGCACTGTCGCCGGTCTCCTCCGCCCAGCGCTCTCTGCACGCTCCGCGCCTCTGCCCTCCTAGAGCCCGGGTGGAGGGAGCAGGACAGGACCCAGCCTCTTTCTCTTGGGGACCTCTGCGTAGGCCACACTCGGGCTGGTCTGAGGGTTGGCGGGAACCTAAGCTCTCTGTGGTCTGCCTGCTTTGCGAGCTCCCTCTGGTTCCCAGTGGCCTACCCGCATCCAACCCAGAGGAGTCAGAATCAACAGAATGTTTTGCCGGGACCTTCTAGGTAGGACAGAGTTTACCAGGGTTAGGGAATCAGCATTCACACGGCAGTCCATGAGTCCTGTCTGGATTCCTGGTGCTCTCAGAGACTCTGGGTGGTTTAAACCAACTCTTAGTGAGTGGACAGAGACCAAAACATTTTTTCCTGGGGACTTCCCCGAGACTGGCGGCAGAAGCGGTTCATCCTAACCCATGTTTACTGTGGTCTGGAGGGAACAGCAGTAGGTTCCAGGCCAGATGGGCCTGGGGGAGGGCACGGAGTTCTAGAGGGAGGCCCTGGGTGGTATCTCTCCACTCTTCCTGTAGAAGCCTATCCTGTCATTTCTTCCCAGGCCGCGATGGGATGACCATCTTTGGGCAGCGGCAGACCCCCAAGAAGCGGCGAAAGTCGCGCACGGCCTTCACTAACCACCAGATCTACGAGTTGGAAAAGCGATTCCTATACCAGAAGTACCTGTCCCCAGCAGATCGCGACCAAATCGCGCAGCAGCTGGGCCTTACCAATGCCCAGGTGATCACCTGGTTCCAGAATCGGCGCGCCAAGCTCAAGCGGGACCTAGAGGAGATGAAGGCTGATGTAGAGTCGGCCAAGAAACTGGGCCCCAGCGGGCAGATGGACATTGTGGCGCTGGCCGAACTGGAGCAGAACTCGGAGGCCACAGGCGGTGGGGGTGGTGGTGGCTGTGGCAGGGCGAAGTCTAGGCCGAGCTCCCCGGCGCTCCCCCCAGGTGCCCCACAGGTCCCTGGAGCTGGACCCTTGCAGCTCTCGCCGGCCTCTCCACTCACGGACCAGCGGGCCAGCAGCCAGGACTGCTCAGAGGACGAGGAAGATGAAGAGATCGACGTGGACGATTGAGCCATTCCCCATCTGCTGCCAGGCCGCTCCTCTAGGGACAGAGCACCCGAGGCCTCGAGGCCAAGCCTGACTGCTGAGAGGAGCTGGGACCTCCTCTGCAGCGCCTGTCTTCTTCCTTGTCCTCAGGCCTAGACTCCCGGCAGCCTCCTCTTCCCTCTCGAAGCAATAAACCATGGCTGGCCAGCCGGCCTGCGCCGCACGCAGCCTCGGCAGTGCTGGGAGCCCTTGCCGTGCAATTCTGTATGGCTTCTGTATAAATATTTAAACCTATATAGTGGGTCCTTCCCACTGCAGCCTGAATTTTTTCTTTCTCTTATTTTTTTTTTTTTAATGCCAGATATTTCGATGTTTGCAAAGTTGTTCGGCTGCCAGGTTGGCTGAGGGTGAGGCAGAACAGAGAACGGAAAGGGCAATGCTAACCCTGCGAATGAGAAGAGGGGCAGCTCCGGCTGTTTTGGTTTTGCTTTGCATGTGGTGAATGCACTAGCCGGCTCTCTCCTCGCCTCCCTGGGCCTGTGGCAGTTGACTTCTTTTCTTTCCTTCTGCCCTTTTTCCTGCCTGAGAAGGGAATGAGGGGACAGCCAGGTCCTGCCTTGCAAGTTTCAAAGTCGATCTTTCCTTCCCCACACCAGAGAACTGTCTTCGATGCCATTTCTGCCTCCTGATGCCCACTAAAGCTATTTTTAAGGTTCTTCCTTTCCTCCTGCATTTTCTCAGACTGATTATTGAAGTCTGGTTCTTAACCACAAAGCAGGAGGACATCCAATCAACCAACCATGGGAAACAGAACCCAAAGCCCTAGAATTATTTTTTACTCTTTTTAGAATTTTTTTGCATGTGACAGAGACGGAGAGGCAGCCGGCCCCAGTCCTCCCCAACCTCCTCCGCAGCCCTGGGTCTCTCTTGCCGTATCTAACACCCTACTCCTAGCTCGCCTTGGCAGGGAAAGGGTGGCCCTACCAGGGTAGTCCCGCGTGCCCCTGCCCTGCTCTGCCCTGTCCTCTCCTCTGCGGACTGTACCCAAGGTCTCTTTCTCCGATAAATAAAGTCTTTGCCATTTTACTAGAACCGGCATGCCGGTGTCTGAGTGAACGGGCCGATCGGGGAAGCAGCAGGGGGGGGCACGCCGATCGTTCTTCACTCTTCCTGGCCTGCCTTCCCAGCCTTGGCGATTGGGGAGGGGGCATTTCAGGGCAGGTAGGAGAGCAGGGGACCAGGAGAAGCAACGGGAGGCGGGAGGCGGTGCATCTTATCTGCGGATACGCAGCATCTACTAAGCGGGAGAAAGAAGCCGGCTTCGCCAGGTCGGGGTAAAAAGCAGGACGTGATACTGGGAGAAAGGAGCGTTTTGGCCCGGGGCGCTGCAGTAGAAAATCCTTTGTTTGGGGGCGAGGGTTGGGAGGACGGCCTGGCCTCGCATTCTCGAGTCCACCCGGGCCAAACGTTCTCTACCTGTGCTCCCTAAGGTCTGGACCGCGTCCCTAGCGCACTGGCAGGCAGGTGTCACTCCGCCAGAACTAAGGGCGGGTTCTGGGGCCTCCCAGGATTTGGCCCCGCCTGGAGGCCCTCGTCCTTGGGATAGAGGGGGTAAATAATGAGGCTGAAGGCAAAAAGGGCCAGCGGAATGGCACATCAGGGCACTGACTCCCGAGTGTGAGCCCAAGCGACCCGGGGTTGGGGTAAATTTCTGGTAATGGTCACTTATTCTGGGCCCGAACTCGGCGGCTGGCAGAGGCTTGGACCCCTCCGGGATGCTGGGCTTTGCGCGCACGAGCGCGGCGGGGTGGGTGCTCAGTGCGCTTTCATTTTCCAGACTGAGTGCGATTCTCTCGGCTTTGTTGTCTCTGGGCTGGCGAGTGGCCCTGTCACCAGAGTAGGGTCCCGCCTCCGGCCACTCGGCTCTTTCTCCGCAAAATTGATGTGAGAAATGCGCATCTGGTCCGGGGCAGGCGCCGGGCCCCCGAGTCTGAGTCGGGAACGCGTGTGTCCGGGAGGAAGGAAGAGGCAGCCAGAAACGGGGGTG
Organism: Capromys pilorides; assembly: GCA_004027915.1. Lineage (NCBI taxonomy): Eukaryota > Metazoa > Chordata > Mammalia > Rodentia > Capromyidae > Capromys > Capromys pilorides. Next base: position 6,706 of record PVKN010018008.1, read on the forward strand.
GGAGAGGGGAATCTGGAACCCCAGGCTGGAGCGAGGAGCCAGAGAAGTGGGGAGGCGAGAGGGAAAGGGGGTTCAGAGACTGAAAAACGGAGGAAGAGGGCGAGAAGGCAGAGGCGACGGCGGCAGCCGGGCGGCCTCGCGGGCCCGCGGCCCGTTCCTCCCGGCGACATAAATCGCCTCCCTCAGGATGGATGGGTCTGTAATTCGGAGTGCGGACCATGAAGGCCGGGACGAATGGGCCCGGGCGGCCGCTGACAGGCGACAATAGCCGGGCCCAGCCCCCCGCGGCTCCCGGTGCGGGCACGGCCGCGGCCCTCCGCAGCCCAGAGCGCGCCGGCGCTGGCGACCATATGGTTTTTGAATTTTCTTCACAATTTGTAGACAATTTGATGGATTAGGTCCCCGCGCGCGCCTCCCCGGCACAAAAGCGGCGCAGGGACCGCGGCGCGGCGGTCACCCGGGCATCTGCGCCCGCCGCGCGCACCCCGCCCAGCCCGCCCGCGCCCCAGGCCGCGCCCCACGCGCCCATGAATCCCAATGAAGCGCTCCGGCCGCCCGCCTGCTCCCGCCCGGCTCGGGGCTGCGCTGGGCCCGCCCGGTCCTTTCGGGCTGGGGGCAGCGGCCCCGGGCTGAGCCCACCCGAGCTGCGGCGCCCGCGGGGCGCGCGGCTAAGCAGGCGCATCGGGGGCCGAGGAGAAGCGGGGCCATTTATCCGCCCGTCTAGTTAAAGCGGGTTATTTGTTTGCTTCTCCGGCCTCCCCCTCCCTCCCTTCCCCCTCCCTCTCCCTCCCCCGTCTGCCTTTTATTCTTTTGTCTCTAAATGGATTTAATGAGCCTGAAAAACATGACAATTGAATATAACCAAGAAATAAAAAATAACACGAAAGGAAGAAGGAAAAGAAAGAGAAAGAAGGGGAAGGATTAATAAAATAAAGGGGGAATCAATTCAATTTCGCCAACGTTTACTGGGAGCGGGTGGCAGGGAATAGAAATCCGGGCGCAGCGCCCGTGCCTGCCCGCAAGGAGCTCCCCGTCCTGAGCGCGCCAGGGCGGGCTTGGGGTGGCAGCGACTTCTTGGAGGAAGGGGCTCGAGACCCGGCCTTGAAGGTCGAGAGGCAATTTGTTGTTTCTGCAGGCTGGAAAGGAAGGAAGGCCCGGCCGGCCCTCGAAGGACTGGGGGAAAGGCGTGCACCGAGGCTTTGGACAAGTCCGAGCGGAGGGCCGCGCACTCTGCCCGCCCTCCTGGGGGCGAATCAGAGAGTCACTAGGGCCCGGCCGAATCTGGCGTCCAGGCTGGCTGCGTGGACTTCTGCAGCCCGGCCTCGTGGGAGGCTGCCAGGCCCGGCAAGCGCAGATGCGTGGGGCTTCGTGCGGCCCAGGGCACGGACGGCGGGGACCGTGCCAGGGTCAGGGGGCACGCGGGCCTCGAGGCTGGGTGGGGAGACGGCCCGGCTGCCCTTGAGTGGCTCGGCGATGGGGGGTCCCGCACCCGGCCAGCGTCGGCGACGCTGCTGGCCCTAGGACGCGGCTCTGCCCGCAAGTGCGCCCGGCCTCGGGGCGGCCCGGACAGCGAGGGACTCCGCGGGCGCGGGCCGAGCCGTGCCTGTCCTCCTTCCGCTCGTCGGAGCGTGCGGCTGAGCGCGGCTTGGGCCCTGCGGGCACCGGGTCCAAGCTGGTGAGGGCTCAGCCTCGCAGTTCTACCCTCGCCTGCCCGGAGCCGGGCGGCTCCTCCGGAATCTGGCGCCCGGAGGGAACTTTCCGCTTCCGCCGCAGGGGAGCTAGGTTCCCGCGCGCTCTCCCTGGCCGAGGGTGCGGGGTCTCGGCGCCGCCTGCCCCAGCCTCCCCAGCCCCCCATCTCCCTGCCACTGGGCATCACAGGCCCCCCAGGCCCGGTTGCGTGAACGATCCGGGGCCCGCCTAGCTTTGCCTTCCCGGCTGGGCGACCAGCGGGCGGGTGGCGCCGGGTGAGGCCGGGAGGCGCAGTTCCTTATTTTACGAGGTGTCGGGCCGGTGTCAGACGCAGCTCCGATAAGTAATACTCCAGTCTGAGGGACCAGAACGTGGTAATTAATCCCAAAGACTTAAGTGTATTTTAGTTCAGGAGAAAAAAAATCACTAATTCAATCGTCCGGAAAATTGAAGTTTGATGCATGAGTCCCCCCTGAAAGGGACGGGCTGGGGCCGCATGCCTTCCCCCACCCCTGCCCATCGCTGCAGGGACCCCTCCTTCCCACCCTTCTGAGCCCGCAAGGTCTGCACAGTCCCCTCACCCGCCCTGCGCGCTCCCAGGCACGAACCCAGGCATACCCTACCTCCAACAGACAGTACTTCTTTCTTGGGGCCCAGAAAAGTTTGTGCAGATACTCACCTGGCACTAGGAGAGGGATATTAAGGAACCCCAGAAAATACAGGGACAGGCCAGATCAGGAGCAAAGGTGGGTCAGGTCAGGGGCAGCAAGGTCTATCGGAAAACGAGGGGGGGGGTGTCCCTGAATGGGTCACAGAGAGGAGAGCCAGAAGGCTGCTGAAAAAAGAGGTGTTGGCACAGCACCCAGTGGGTGGCAGAACTGGGTGATGGGGTTCTTAATGAAGTGAGCTAGAGTGAGCTGGAGTTGGGGTGCATAGAATGAAGGGAGATCAGATACCTCTCCTTGGGCAAGCCTAAGAGTCTGGTTCGGTGCCTGACCACAGGCCCAGTCTCCCACAGACCTGCTCCTGGACTGGTGTGCAGGCAGAGAAGGGTGCCTTGGCTCAGCAGCAAGGACGGGGCAGGGCCTTCCCTCGGAAGGAGAAGTCCCACTTCAAGTTTTCCGGGGGCCACCTCTGCCCTCTCGGCTGTGAGCAGCACATATGCCCCTCCCTCCAGACACGGCCCTCGGGGAGACCTGGGGTGGGAGTGTGTGCTTGGTGAGCTGCGTGTTCCTGAGCATGTTGAGTGTGCGCAGCTGAGGGGCCGAGCATGTGCAGCTAGCTGGTGGGTGGAGATGGACCACGTGCAGCCCGGGAGCTGGGTGTGAGCTGCTGCCTTGTGCGACTTGACTGTCCACTGTGGAGCCAGCGTGTGCAACTGGGTGTAGCAGAATCTGTGCAACGGAGGAGAAAAGTGTCACTGGGGTGGGCCGAGGCCACCGGTGAGCGATGCTGGTGTGTGTGTTGTGTAAGGGAGCTGGTGAGGGCAGATAACTGGGACCGTGAATACTGACGTGGAACTGAAACTACAGGCAGATGACAGGGTTCCCAGCTCCAAACAGTGTGGCCGAGCTGGCTACTGGGATGTCCACGTGCGGGTGAGCACCTGCCTGAGGGAAGGCAGCTTCCGGGAGGAGAGAGCAGATGGTGGCCCACAGACCCAGGGCAAGGGTGACAGCAGCTGAAGCCAGGAGTGAAGGGAAGCTTGGGCTCTGCTTTCTTGGGAGCCATTAAGGGAGAGGCTGGTGTCTCCCTGTAAGCTCTTAGGCCCTACCCTGGCTGCTCTGTTACCTGCTTCCATTCACGTTGGTCATCGGGCTGAACCTTTGTCTCTGGAGTGCTACAAATACACCCTCAGTTGCCCCATCCTAGGTGCCCCTCGAAGGCTCAGTCTCCCTCCCTCCATGGGGGCCAGACTCCTTCTGCGGGCTCAGCTCTGCCTCTACTGGGAGGCCATGCATGGCAGCAGGCACACATGTGCCAGTGGGGGGAGCAGGCATGAGTCTCGCCTACTTTAGAAGCAGATACATGTGTTTGTGTGTGCAGGGCTGGGGAAGGTGCAGGTTGCCCCATGGGTGTCTGTGAGGGGGAGGGATAGATGCCGTGGAGAAGGAAGCATGGTTACTGTGGGCATCCTGAGACTTGGGCAGGGTTTACCAACACCAGGAGTACACAGGGCTTCAAGATTAGTCGTGGCCACATCTGAGTGTAGACGTGACATCCGAACACCATAGGGGTACAGGCCTCTCTGACAAGCCCCTGCACCTCCACTTCTCTGGAATTCAGGGGCCCAAGTCCAGAGCAGTGGGGCCAGGGCTCACCGGCAGTGCTTCCCAGGGCTGGGAATCTCCTTCCCCAAGATGTGGGGCCTCTCCTTCCTCCTCTTCACTTGCTCAACACAGAAGCTGGGTTGGGGGGGGGGGGAGAGCAAAGTGGTGACCCCTTTGCTTCCCAGAAGCTGTTCAAGATGAAGTGTGCGGGTCTCTAGAGGGCCTCTCTCCTCTCGTGATGGCTGCAAGGGTCCTATTGATCCCAGCTGTCCCGAGTATAGATGAAGGGCAGGCTCACAAGGCACACAGGCAAGCCAGAGCACCCACAAGCAGAGATTGCAGCCTCACGAACATCCGGAAACCATGCATAAAGCAGGCAGTCTTAGACCTCCAAACGTAGAAACCCCGTGCATACCCACAGGGACAGATCCACAGGAGGCCTGCGCATTACAGCCCAGCACCCCCGTGGAAATGCAGACTGTGGCGAGAATGAAGCAGATACGAATCCTCCCTCCAGATCTACACACAGTGCAGGGCTGGGGACCGAGGCCCAGGGCAGTGTTACCAAGAACACACAAGCATAGGTTTCTGACATTCTGTCTGAGCTACAGCAAAAGCATCGCATGGGTGGGAGCCGGCTGAGGTAGCTTCACAAACGCTGCTGTTCTGATGTCGAAGGGATTCCAGGAGCAGAGGGCAGTGGCAACAGAAGGGGCTGGGGCAGATGGGCTTGGCTATATGGGGGTGCTCCTAGCCCTTGGCGTGGGGAAAAAAAATCCTCACCCACCCCAGAAATGCAATCAAAGCCGCCTGCCACCCACCCGCCCTGCACAATGGCTCTGGCTGGAGTCGTTATCATTTTTGTTAACTTTTTATCGACTGTTTGCTAGATGGCGTGTCAGTAAAGTGTATGATTTGAGATGAAAAATTAGGCAGATTAACCTGAGGGGAGAGCCTGATTGATTACTAAATAGGATCAATTTGAAAGTTTTAGTCCTGGCGTTTCTGCAGAGCCTCTTAATACTTCAAACTTCAATTTTACGGGCGATTGAACTAAGCATGTTTCTGACAAAATTGATATATGTATTAATTTGCTTTAACTGGTGATTAATTACTCTCCACTGAAAGAATTATATGGAGCTGTTTGCCTGCGATTTGCATATTAATCAAATTCTAGTTGATAATTCCACTGGTGGGGGGATCAGGGCAGGGCGTGGGGCACAGGGTGTGAAGGGGTGTCTTTGCACGTGCCGGTGTGTGCGGTGTATGTGGGGGGCTCTCCTCCCCCCTTTCTTTGCTCGCTCCCTGCTTAGCTGCCAGTTTAGTGCATTAAAACCAAAGATGCAGAACGAGTTTGCCCGGCTATTTGGCGGGAGCAGAAATTGCCTGTCCGGTTTTATGATCTGCTCAGCCTGAGCAGCCGGGTCCTTAATGTCCCCTGTCAAAGTGTCCGCGATTTAAAGGGAAAACGGACCCCACTTTAGCGTCACACCAGCCTGACAAGGGACGAGACAGGGACATGAGTACCCCCTTAAATTACTCCCCCTAAAGGACCTTGATTTCTGCGCGGTGCCTGGGGCCTGGGGACCCTCAGAGACTGAGCTTTGTCCTTGGAGCTGTGCAGTTCTGGGGGTAATCCAGCCCTGGGACCCCCACCCCATCACTCACATGTATAGGGGGCACTGGTGGGCACAGCAGAGTCATGGAGACACTGTCACTTGAGCCACCATCTTAGATGCATGCAGAAGCAGCTACCCGTTACACTCCCATTCACCCCCCCCCACTTGGGCCTGTCTGTAGACACAGCTACCCACATGCACACCCCCGACGCACAGAACCACACACAGGCAGGCTTCACACATAGACACCCAAGTCACGTCCACACTCCTCTCAGGCACACGTGGTCACACACATTCAGACACACACACTTTCAGATCCACACGCAGACCCTGTCCACACACAGGAGGCACAGAGTCCCTGGCACAGGATTCTCTCCTCGGCCGCATTCCAGACACCTGCCTGCCCCCTGCCAGGCACCAGGGTCCTCCTCCCTCTGCGGTCCCAGAGCCCTACCTAACTGTAAGCTAAAGGGGGTGGCATCACCAAATCAACTTTTCCCATCTCCAGATTCAAAGGGTAGGAGTGTAATTAAAACCAGATAATTAATGAGACAATATTCCTCCAGCTACATCTTTAATGAACAAACCCCTTCAGGGCAGCCTCTTCTTCTAGGCTCATTAAAGGAAGAAAGTTGGGCGATTTGAGGACTTCCCAGCGCGTTAATAACGAAAGGGGCGGGTGCCTCGGCCTGCTCTGCGGGTGTCACCACCGCGTCCCGGGTCCCTGGCCCTTCCGTCGCTGCTTCGCCGCTTTGTCTGACCCACCTCTCACTCCCAGCTCCTTCACCAGCCTGGGCGCTCCCGGTGTCTCCAGATCACCGGCTCAGATCGGGAGCTCTCCGGCAAGCAGGTGCTCTCCTGGCCCGGTGCGCCCGGCCGGCTTCCGAACTGCCCCGCCCGGACTGAGAGCTTGAAGTCTTCTGGCAGATGGGGCTGACTCCATCAGAGAGAAACTGAGGCAAGGCAGAAGAAGCCTTGGCTGGGCAGTGTTTTGAGCTCCTTCTGGGGAACTAGTGGGCCGGGGAGAAGGGGAAGAAAGGCTGGTTTCCTACCCTCCCCTGCGCACTCCCCGGAACGCGCACTAGCAGCTACATGTGTGTGCCCTGGCGCGCACGCGAGCGTGCACACACGGAAATGCCACTCGCTCGTGCCTCCACGTGCCTAGTCTGCATGCCTGGGGTCCAGACGGTGCGTCCGCGCGGCCGGGACAGCCAGGCCTCGGAGCACCTCCGCCGCTGGAGGTCACTCTCACGTCTTTTCGCTCCTCCACGCTCCGCGTCCGGCCTGGGCTGCCTCGAGGCGGTCGAGACAGGAGCCTGAAGGGCACTGAAGGTGCGGGCCGGCCCGGCCGGGCAGCGGCGCGAGCTCTAGTGGCTGCTCTGGCGGCGGCGCCTGCATTCGCCCGCGCCTGCTTTTAGGGATGAGTTATGTGGCAATGAGCGAAGTAAATCTGCATGCGCAAAAGATGCTAATTACTCTTAATAGCCTACCCAGACGCCCCGAGACTGGAAACCCAGAAACGTAAATCTGCTCCCGATAAATATTTTTAATTGTTAAATTTCCTGGAAAGAAGGCTTTGGGTGCACGCGGCTGAGGCATCGGCTTTGGAGGAGGGAACCCGGCCCCGCCCGGCAAGCAGCGTCCCGAATGAGCCCCGCGCAGGGGCGCCGGGCGCGGCCGAGATACCCAAGCCGGTCTGGCCAGCGCGGGGTAAAGTTAGTGATGTATCGCATTAATTACCAGTGTGAGCTGCAAATGGTTCGAGGCCCAGGGAAAATTAATGGGAATCCAAATTCTAATTATGTAGCTGTTGTTAAAGAGTTTAACTAGATAGTCACGGAGAAAATTGGATTATGCATAGAAATATGCAGCCAGCGTGCGTGCACGGGCCCGGCCGGCCTGGGACCCCACGCTAGGCCTACCCTGCCCTGGGCATGCTCCTCGTCGGCGAGGAAGCAAGACTCACGCCGCGCAAGAGCCGAGCCGAGGTCCCAGGGTAGCGGCAGAGGGCCTCGAGCAGCACCGAGGCCAAGGGGGCGCTCGGATGCCACGCGGCGTGGTCCCGGCTCCCTGGGTTCCTTCGTACGGGTATTTGTACCCACTTCTCAGGCGGCAAGTCAGAGCCCTGGGTCTTGGCGAATGCACCCGGAACTCTTTCTGATAGGCATATAATTACGTTTCAGGGTGCGAGTTTATATTTTCCCTCGCTATCAGTTTAAGAAAATAGCCACAGATCGGAAGCCCAATTACACCCGAAGCCTCGTCATTCACTTTATTAAGGACTCTGGATGTTTCCATTTTCGCAGGAAATGAGGTCTGATCAAGCAGCACTAATATCTCCGGCCTGAGGAGGGGCGAGAGCCTCAGGGGCGAGATCCATTCCCAGGGGGCCCGGCGGCGAGCAGGACTGAAGCCACTGAGGGAACAGGAAGGTGCCAGGCGCCTCGCGGTCCCGTCCTCACGCCTCTCCCACGGTCTTGGACGCATGCTGTCCGGGGTCAGCTCTGAGATCACGCACGCTGGCACGGTGAGGCGGACCTGCGGACCGGCACAGAGCTCCACCGAGCCCAGCCTGGACGAGGCAGCGGCCTGGGCGAGTGGGCAGGGGCGTCCGGAGAGCACTTTCCGGCAGCCCAGTGCGCGCCGCCTGCAGCTGCCTCCAGCTCGCGCTCTCCTACAGTGAGAACAGTCTGTGCACTCTTGTTTTTGAGGACAAGCCTGGGCCCTGCGGAGCTTGGCCCCTGTCTGTTGCACGGTCATGGTCTCTTAGACGGCCGGGCGGGTCCCGACTGGACTCAGGTGAGTGGAACAGGACCTGGGGTACGTAAGCCCAGGCAGTGGCGCCATGCACCGCGCCCATGGGTCGGCGCGGGGACCCTCTGACGTGCTAGCGGTGGGAACCGGCCAGATCCAACCCTGACCCAGGAAGGAGTCTGACAGGGGCATTTGCGGCCCCTTCTTTTTGCGTCCCGGGGCGGGTTTGGTGGCAGCCCCTCCAGAATCAAGGCAGGAGCCCCAAGCCTTAAGGACGTCGCCAAGGTGTCACAAGGAAGAGCTAGGGAGAGACCCAGAGGCCCACACCCTCCTCACAGCTTCCGGGAGCGCAAGGGTGCCTGCAGGCAGGCCTGGACCAGGAAGCGCACGCAGACCACACCTTAGGGGCTTTATCCTCCTAGTGGCTGCGAGGCAGAACCATGGGTGCGCAGGGCCCAGAGCCCCGGCCGCGTTCCGGGCAGCCCGGGCGCCCTTCTTCTCTCGGCCGCCTCTGCCCCTCCAGCGGGCCGCATCGGCGCCTCTAGAAGCAGCGGCTGCTCCCCGGCCCCTAATGCCCCCCTACACCCTCCTCCACCCCCGGCTGGCCCTCATCAGATTAGGCAAGCACGGTCTCGGACCGGCAGCCCTCGGGCTCCCCACCTACCCTCTCGCTCCACTCAGGCCCGCCCCTCGCTAGGCCGGGGCTGCTCTATGGCGCGGGCTTCGAGTGCCACCTAGTGGCACCGTGGCGACCTCGAGAGCAGCACGCGCCTCGTAGCCCTGGCTCGGTACCCAACCCGAACCCCAAGGAGCACCCATTTGCCATCCCAGGCTCAAGCAAGAAGTCGTACGTAAGCACGTTTCATTCCCGCCCTTAGCACGAGCCTTAGGAAGGGCTTCTTCAGGAACAGCTCGGTGTGGCTGGGACTTCAGGACGGGTGTGGGCGCAGCGGACCGGCCATTGCAGACCTGCGCGGGTGAGAAGCTGGGTCCCGGGCGAGAGCGGGGGCGGGGACCGGGTGGAAGTCATGGGTGGGGTGGAGCCCTTTGGCTGCTGCAGGAGGCTACTCCTGGTTAGTGCCTAAAGGGAAAGTTTTGAAACCCTAGTCATGCCTATTGCTGGCCTAGTCCGGCCTCCTGCCTGGGCAGTCACTCGGACCGCAGAAGCAAAGAGCCGGACGTCCCAAGCTCTCTGGTCCGGCCCTCGCGCCAGTCCAGATGACGGAAAGATTAGGCAAGAGCTCCCTCTGCTGTCCATGATTTGCAACTGTTTGGGCTGCCTGGCTGCAGGCTGGGAAATTCCGGATCAGACCTGCTGCTGCTGGCTCTCTAAACAAGTCCCTTTCCCAAGCCGGCAGGAGTGGCTTCACAGCTGTCATGGGTTTGCACCAGGAAGGCGTGACTCATTCTGAGTTCCACCCCCACCAATAATTCTGCACCAACTTCGCCCTCCTGCTGCACCCACGACCTGCCCTGCCAGTTAGTACAGGCAGGTATGCACATACCAAAACACCACAAATACATCCGATTTTCATTTGCCAGTTAACAAAATTAAACGTGTACACATATGGGTGGAAACATTATGTCGTATGTGTGCATATGTGTTATGGGTAAATTACAGGTGTGCATGTATCAGCTTTCCTGTTCCTAGGACAATGCACCTAACACCCAAAACTTGCAAACAGAGCAGTCTGTGCTTTTCTCATTGCTTTAGAGGGTTCTGTCCATGACTGGTAGCATCCAGCATCGAAACAGAACAGCTAAAGGCCTGATGGAGGACAGCTGCTCACACCATGGCAGCCAGGAAGTTGAGAGAGGAGAGAAGAAGGGGGTCGCCTCTCCCAGGCCCAGCCCCTGATACCACCTTCAGCAATGGCCCCATCAAGGGATGAACCCCATGATGAGGTTTGTACCCCCATGGCCCAATCACTTCCTCCATCCACCTCCAAGTGCATGAGACTTTGGGGGATGTTTTAGGTCTAAACCATAATGTTTCATCCATGGGTCCCAGACAACTGAAGTCCATCTT
>PVKN010018009.1:0-17042 GCA_004027915.1 Capromys pilorides
AAACTGACCTTACCTCAATATTTTAGAAATCAAATGAAGGCTGAGAGTGTAGCTCAGGGTGGAGCCCATGCATAGCAGGGACAAGGCTCTGGGGTCCTGCTTATGGTGTGTGAGTCCACACACAGAACCAAGCCAGCCCTAAGTTGGTTCACCTGTCTGCAGATACATAAAAATCTACTCATTTGAATACTTTCCTCTTCTATAGTATCCAAAAGATTTTTTTTTTTTTTTGCAATAGACCAATATTTGTAATAAAAATTTAAATTCCTGTTACCTTGTTACACAAATACTATGGGGCAAAACTTTTCCTTCCCTTTAGAAGAAACTGGACTTGACTAATCATGCTGGCTCTGAAGAAGCAAGACAAGGTGTTGATAAACACAGATTTATTAAATATCAAAGAGCAGAGAAAATGAACAATAGCCTCCCAGGATACAAATTATATTTTTCTTTCTTTCTTTTTTTTTTTTTTTCAGGATACAAATTATAAAAGGACTGTCTCACTTACTTTTACCCATTGCTAGGACAAAATACCCCATACTCAAAATTAAAGAAGGAAAGGCCGATTTAGCTCACAGTTTGTGGAGATTTCAGTCCATAGTCGGCTGGCTGCCAGGCAGAGTGGCACATGGCAGAGGGCAGCAGTTCATGGTGGCAGAAAACAGCAAAGAGCAAAGGGAGGGGCAGCAGCCACGCCTCCTAGCCGGCCTCTCTCCCCTCCTCATATTGTAAACAAGCTACCCTGGCATTGGGGGTGTGGAATCACACAATGTCCAAGCCAAACTAACAACCCTGGCTCTCTGCTGAGTCACTCAATGAAACTTCTAAATTTCCCAAGTGGACGCAATGTATCAACCAGTACAAAGACTAATCCCCTAAACCACAGCAGGATTATACTGGAAGTTGACCACAGCATCCACACCAAAATCTTCCCAATGGAACTGTAAAATATTACTCGAAACAACTCCTAGGTGAGTATATTTAGAAGTTAACGGACAAGCCTCGATGTTTAAAACCTGGGGCCAGCGGCCGGCCTAACAGCTCAGTGGATTAAAGTGCCTGCAAACAAGCACAGGGATCCACCCCCGGGGCCGGCTGAGAGGCAGTGGAGACTGGGTGCGGCGGCACACGTCTGTAATCCCAGCTCTTGGGAGGCTGTAAACAGGCAGATCACTATGTGCCAGATCTAGTAATGATACCTTGAACACTCTGTAGACCCTTCCCTAAAGTACAAAAAGAAATCCAAACAACCTGGGGCACATCTCTTAATGGAGCCCGCTACAAGCTCCGGCAGGAGATTCGCATAGCTTCTGCAAACCACTACCCTTCATTTGAAAAGTAGATTGTGGCTGATACTGGGCTTCCTGGAATGTGGGTACTTGACTGTAGGTCACCAAGGGCATTGTGACCTAAACTGCATTGCATGTGTGGGTGAACGTGGGCTACTCCACTGCCACACTGGGTGTGTACAGCGCCTCCAGGGTCCATGGGAAAGGTGCTGCGTGGTAAGAGTCCAGCAGGTAAACGCCGGAAGGAGGCTCCGATTCCCCTGGTGTCTCCTCCTGCTTTTTGCTCCACCACTCCATGGATTCGTGGGAATCTCCTACAATCTCTGTTGCTAGGGCACAGACTCATTTCCTACAACCTCAGTTTCGTTTTTATTTACAAGCTGAGTACTCTCTTTACAGTCAGGGCAGAGTTTGACTGGGCTGTTTCCCCATCTGGGGCTATTAGAAATAAAGCTACAATGAACATTCATGTGCAGATCTTTAGGTAAGCATATGCTTTTGTTTCTAGGAGAAAATGTCCTCAAAATATCTACCTGGCAAAGGACCTACAACTAGGATATATAAAGAAGGCTTCTAAATTCAGCACTAAGAAGCAATAAAAAGAACCCAAAGATCTGAACAGGTGCTTACCAAAGGTGACAGCAGGTAGTAAATAGCACAAGAAGCTCACATCAACAGTCATTTGGTTTTTTTTATTTCTTTTCTTTTTTTTAATGTATGCTTTTTTTTTGTTGTTGTTGTTTATTTATTTATTTCATGGCTGGCTCAGCCTGCCCTGGTGGTGGGGCTGGCACAGCATGTGGTGCCGGGGATCGAACCACAGTCCCTGAAGTTTCCTAAGCTTGCCTAAGCAGGCGCTTTAGACCACTGAGCCATCTCACTGGCCCCAGTTGTTTGTTTTTTGTCTTTTTGAAGCAAGGTCTCACTATGCAGTTCAAGCTGGTCTTGAGCTCACTTTTGTAGCCCAGGCTGGTCTCAAACTTGCACCAATCCTCCTGCCTCAGCCATTAGTTATTTGAAAAATGTAAAATAAAACCACAGTTAAATGTCACTACAGAGCTGTTAGAATAGCTAAAATGAACAAGAGCAACTACACCAAGTGTTGGCAAGAAGGTAAAGAAAACCGGGGACTCACACAGCTGCTGGTAGGGATATAAAATAAAATCATCACTTTGGAAACTAATCTAGCAGCTATTTTAAACTTTAAGCATACACTTACCATGACACTCAGAAATTCCACTCCGTTCCTACATTCTACTTACTCAGTGAATGGAAATCAAATGGAATTATCTTGAAAAATGCTTGTCCTGGCCAATAGGTTCCACTGATAAAGTGGGAGTTATTTTTCCAGGTTAGTCTGTCATGGTTATTTGTAACCTGGTGGCTCCCAAGAAGGATGGCTCTAACTACAAGTGCAAAAGTCACTCCCTACTCTAAGATGTTAGTCTAGGCATGACCAGGCCTGGAATTTGTCTTTTTCTTTTCCTGTATGATGAGAAGATTGAAAGCCATGCTTCATTTTACTTGAGAGGAAAAGAACTGAACTATACAAATCAGAGTAGAACTATGACAGGGCTAGACTATCAGTCTCTATATTCAAAGCCCAAAATTCTCAAAAGCCATAGCTTTCCCCTTCCCTACCCATTCAAGGGTCCTCACCCCACCCGCAGCAATGGAAGTCCAGGTGAAAGAGGTCCACGGTATTGTACCTGATCAGCCTTTGGGGCTTAATCAAATCCACAGTTCCACCAGACGCAAAGACATTGGCCCACGGTAATGCAGCACTGTATCCCACTCTTTTATGTTAGGTTTTACTCCCTTGGTTAGCAGCTTAAGGCTTGTAAAGCTGCTTACATGTAACTGTTCCCTAAATCCCGAGGATCTCACTTTATAACACAATCTCCTGTACCCTGAACATGAATTCATTTGCCAAATGAATTATTTTTCTTTGCTGGAGCACACCGGGTGAGGAAAGTGGAAATGAATCGTATGGCTCAAGCATGCTTGGTGTGCTATGGAGCAGCAGGAAAGAAACATTGCAGGTGTGTTGAAGGCTTGGCTTCTCTGGGTCTGGGAGATAGCTCAGTAGAATAAGTGCTTGTCTGCCAAGTGCAAGGTCCTGAGTTCAATCCCCAGCACTGCAAAAAAAAAAAAAAAAAAAAAAAGACATAATTTCTTATCTGTGACCACTGTTTCCTGGCTCTGTGGCCCCAGCTTTCACTCCTTCCTCCTAGGGCTCAACTTCCTGCTCCCTGAAGTGAGAAAATGGAGGAAACTGAGCCAAAGAGCTGTACGATTTGCTTTTACGAAGGATGGACTGCTGGGGGTCATATGGATATAATCTGTACCAGGAACCTAACTGGTCTTAGTGTGAGAAATAGGATGCTCATGGGGCTCTGGTTCACCCCACAGAGTCCTTGTTAATTAGCTGAGATGTCAACAGACAGGAATGAAAAGTAAAATGACTTTACCTGTAGAGAAATCATTGGACACATCCAGGTTGAGGAAGATTCCATGAAACAAGTGTGATATGGCCTCCAGGGACATGTGAAAAAGAAAGGCAAAGAGGCCCTGGAGACCAAGATGACTCCAGGGAGAAGACAATATGGTGAGGTCAGCGCTGAGCCCGGAAAGGGTCCCTGGTGGGAAAAGCAAAAATGTTGTGAAAGATGTTGTTGGGAGGACAGAGGAAAGTTGAAAATGGACCGTTAGACAACACTGCATTCCTATAACTGCTGGGGTGTACTAATGGTGTTCTGGCTTAATATGACAAGGTCTTTACTCTTTTTATTATTTTATTTTTGGTACTAGGAATTTGGTGCTCAGGACATTGCGCTTGTCAGGCAGGTGTTGTACCACTGAGCTACATGGGGCCCAAAGTCTTTATTCTTAAAAACATTCTTGCTGAAAATGAAAGTTACAAGGTTCACATGCTTAGACTTAGAAAGCTTTAACATTGTACTTACGTACAATTTACAATTTATACAAATACAAAGGAATATTAACAATTGGTGAGTCCACGTGAAGGGTAGGTATGTGCATGGCCGTTCTACTATCTTTGCAGCCTATTTGTTTGTTTCTTCAGTGTTGGGAATAGAACTCAGGGCCTTATACATGCTAGGTGGAGTAGTCTACCACTGAGCTCTACCCCAGCACTTTTGTTTTTATTTTGAAACAGGGTCTTGCTAAGTTGCCCAGGGTGGTCTTGAATTTGTGACTCTCCTGCCTCAGCCCCCTGAGTACCTGGGGTAATAGGCATATGCCACACCACTGGCAGCTTTTCTGTAGGTTTGAAATATTAAAAATAAATTTAGGGAGAAAAGAAATATCACTTGGATGATTTTTTAGATAGGTGGGATTGGATTTTCTTTTTCCTCTTTTTTTTTTTGTATTTAGTACAGGGTCTACAGGGTCTCACTATACAGATTGGACTCGTAGTGATCCTTTCTATTTTCAGCCTCCCAAGCACTGGGATTACAGGTGTGTGCCACCATGCCCACTCTCAATCACAGTCTCAGCGTACCCTGGGGGCAGAGCTGGCACAGCAAGCTGGGGATCTAACCCTGGTCCCTCCATCTGCCCAAGCAGGTGCTTTAATCTGCTGAGATATCTGGCTGGCCCTCTTTTCCCTCTTCTTCCTTCTGTTCCTCCTCTTTCCCCTTCTTTTCCTCCTTTCTCTTCCTTTTCTTCTTTTGGTGACATTACAGATTGAACTCAGGGTGTTTACCTGAGCTAAACCCTTACCCTCTTCCCCATTTTTCTGAGAGAGTGTTTCACTGAGTTAATAAACTGCACGAGCTGGGCTCGAACTCGAAATCCTCCTTCCTCAATCTCACAGAGTATTGGAATTATAGATGTGTCGTATGTGGAGCAGTAACTAGAGTTGGAGTAAGGACAGGGCAGGAGTCAGGGCCTGGGGCTGGGGCAGGGACAGAGGCAGGGGCTGGGGCTGGGGCTGGGGAAAACGCAGCCAGGAAGTATTTCTTTCTCATGTGATGAAGCAAGTCTCAGGGAGAAAAAGGTGTTTTCCAGAAGATTTATCTCCATGGAGAAAGCATTTACTGTTGACTGTATTTCCATGGAGTAGGATTTGTCTTCATGAAGGAAGCCTCACTCCAGCACTCACCAAAGATTCTGGCTCAGTTATCTTTTGGTAAATATTTGGAGAAAGGTCTGGCGTGACCTGGGCTTCTCTTAACTTGGAGAAATGGACAGAATGAGTCAGCCAAGCTGGGGGCTGAGGGGTGGGGAATTGGTTTTACCTTGACTGTAGCTGACTCAGGAGACTGGAGCAAGGCCCTTTCCTTGTCTCAGCCCCGCTTCTACACCCTGGTCTGTAAGAAACTCACAACTGTTTCATCAGAGAAAAGAAGACAGAAAAAATGGAGGAAAAAAGGAATGTGTTCCTTGGTGTGTTTATGTTCTTATGTTTTTTTTTTCTGGATGAGGTTTGAACTCATGACTTTGCACTTGCCAAGCAGGCACTTGTGTCACAGAGCTATCTCCCCAGCCCCTATGTTCTTCTTATGAAGTTGGTATTTGGAGATATTAACTGCTGGCCCTGTATCCGTGGTGAACTGTTATAAGCCGGACCCTGGAAGCAAACCTCTGTCCGGCACTGACGTGGATATGGCACATCTCACCCAGATCTCCTTGGCCGGCTGCCATTGGCTCATCACCTGCCACTGTTTCTCCTCCTCTGAAGAACAACCCTTCCCAATGGGACGCCCTAGCCACACGGGCTGCACACGCTTCGCTCTCTTAGCACATGGACAGGCCCTGGAGTGGCGTTCTTGTTTCACGGTGGTCTGCTCTGTGGTACAGTGGGGAACCTAGCTACAGTGGTGACTCAGTTATTTTACTCTCATTGCTGGGAAAAAATACAGAAACACTCAAAATTAAGGAAGGAAAGGTTTATTTAGCTCATACCTGGTGGAGGTTCCAGCTCACCCTTGGCTGGCTCCAGGGCAGAGTGGCACATGGCAGAGGGCAGCAGTTCATGGTGGTAGAAAACAGCAAAGAGCAGAGGGAGGAGCTGCGGCCTTGGCAGCCAGCAAGCCTCTCTCTCTTATCTTGTATTCAGGCTACCGGCCCAGAGCAGGTGTAGCACTCATACCCATCATCCCAGCATCGGATCATGAATTAATCACAAACTCTAGAAACCTGCCCCAGTGACTGCATGAGGCTTTGGGGCGACAGCTAGACACAGACCCCCCGAGGTGGGTTTCCTGCTGAGGGACATCCTCCCTCATCCTTTCTCTCCTCACCTGCCTGCCTCCCTCCCTCCCTCCTCTCTTAAGAATTCTCCCTCAGTAAAGCTCTTGAAGATGAATCCCTGGCTCAGGCTCTGTTTCAAGGACACCCACCTCAGGAAGAATATTTTCTAGCTGTAAGTATTAGAAATGAATGAGAGCAGCTGTAACAGATGAATCATCAAGTGAAGTTTCCATGACTTAATGCGGGAGCTGTTTCACTGGCATTATGACCCCTAGGTGGAGCACTGAAGGAGGGACAGTGTCCTCTGCTGTACTGGGACATGCAAAGGCTGAGACCACCCGGAAGCTCTGTGGTCCTTTGTGTGTCATTCTGACCCTAAGTCATTAGAGTCACCTTGATGTCAACATCTTCTCTCAAACACAGACTTCGAAGTAACGGCAGTTATTTCTGTTCATGTTCTGTTTGTAGCAACTTATCACATGGTTCACCTAGAGGCAAAGGGAGAAATACGGTCCCACACTTTGGAGAGGTAGGTAGTTGTCTATGCCAAACCCTATAGCCCTGGACAATTTATTTAGTTCCTATAGGGCTCAGTGTCTTCACCAATGAAACTGGGCTACTAATGGGGCTTGTGGTAGCTGTGGTTATTCTTATCTATCTGTCTGTCTGTCTATCTATCTATCTATCTATCTATCATCTGCCTGTCTATCTATCTATCTATCTATCTATCTATCTATCTATCTATCATCTATCTATCTACCTGTACAGGGTCTAACTTACACAGCTCAGACTCATAGTGATCCTCTTATCTCAGCCTCCCCAGTGCTGGGATCACAGGTGTGTACCACCACACTTGGTTCTAGCGCCAGGGTGGCATGTAGTACAGGGAATTGCACCTCGGTCCTTGTGCTTTCCAGGCAGGTGCTTACATTGCTGAGCTGTCTCCGCAGCCCTGCTGTGGTTACTCTTGAGAAACAGTTGGACCAGGTCCTGGAGCAGAACAATGACCCGTAATATTAACTATCTTCATCATTGATTGAGAACCTACTTCGGCTGATATGTAGATTTTAATATTTACCATACAGTTACCAATGCATCTACTTCAGAAAAGAGAAGAGCAAACATAGAAAAGTAGTCAATAACTCATTGCCCAAAATCAAGGGTCAGAGTAGGGCCTGAGAGTATGCAAAGCTTTACAGACCCAGGAGAGTTAGATTTGTAGCTAAATACACCCACCTGTCTCAGCCCTAGCTGTTGTCACATGAGACACATGTAAAAAGACAGCCAGGTACAGCGCAGCCAGCCCTGCGGCTCAGATCTCCTGTCACTCGCACACACAGCAGCCCAGCTGTTGCCCTTGCATATGCTGAGCTCAAGCCAAACACAAGGGATTTGCACCTGACTGTCCCTCTGTCACCTGTGCTCTTCCTGCAGTCTGTCACAGAGGCTTTGCAGTTTTCATTCTGCTTGAAACTCAGATGTCACCCCCTCAGGAAGGTCCTCCCTGACCCCACCAGCTCGGTCACTTAGTGAAGAGACTGTAGGTCGTTTAGGTACCACAAGAGATAAGAAAAATATGTCCCTACCTATGAGACAAATATTAGATTTGCAAACACGAATAATATAATGTATGCAGGTGGCAGAAACAAACAGGCAGTTGCGAA
Organism: Capromys pilorides; assembly: GCA_004027915.1. Lineage (NCBI taxonomy): Eukaryota > Metazoa > Chordata > Mammalia > Rodentia > Capromyidae > Capromys > Capromys pilorides. The sequence goes on from PVKN010018009.1 coordinate 8,171, forward strand.
TTACATTGTCACTTCTCTTACTCTTTGGCTCTTGTGGTGGCATCTGCCTCCTCGATGCATCTGCACCTAGTGTCTGCTGTCACTGAGGCAAAGGCCTTGTTTCTCTTGTCTCATATCTGCCCAAGGTGATAGTCTGCATAGACTTGGATGATAAATACAGAGGAATTTTGGCAACTCATTGAGGTATTTTTGGCAGCTTAAAGTCAGATGTGTTGGGAGGATTTGTTGAAAAATAAGTCTACACTTATAGACACTGTGAAAAGCCATTTTTCTGATGTACCACCCTTCCAATAGCTTTGTGGCATAGATGTTTTGCAGTGTCAGAGAATACCATAACTCTTCACAGATGTCGGGCTCCGCTAGCACCTCCTTCCTATACCGGACCTCCACTCCTCCCCAGGTGGAACTCTGTGAGCCGTGCTGCACTGTGAGGAGAGAGAAGACAAGAAAATGCTTAAAAATCACTAGAAGGCAAATAAAAAAAGGCAACGCAGGCAGGAGGTGAAAAGACAGCCTGAGGTGAACAGAGACTAGGTCAGAGAGAACTTGCAAATAAGTCACTACGCACTGTACCATGTACCAATAGGCAGTTGGGCCACTTCCCGTGGGGTTAAAGTTGGCTAGGATGAAATCAAGACATTGTCCTCCTAAAGGACTCTCAGACAGTGTGGGGAAGGGGTCATAGGCAGCTGGGCTCAGGAGGAAAGAGGCCTAGAGTTCTGAAAGAGCAGGACCTCAGTGTTCATATACTGTTATTTCTAATTCGGAGGGGGTCTAGGGGCCCAATTTTCCCTACCTTAGGGAAGAAGACTGGAGCGGGAATTTCTGGGTGCAGGTATCTCAGACTTTCACCCAGTAACCACTCAGGGGGTGGAGCCTTGCCTTTACTTGGAGAGGGCGGCCCACGGCCCACGACCCGCCTTGTCCCTAGGCTGCCCCGGCATTGTGAGGTATAAAGGGGATGCATTTCCTGGTGAGAGAGTCTGCAGGGGACTTTTGTTACCACCTGGACATGAGCCCTGCACCCCTGCTGGCCTTCCTGGCGGCCACCTTCTTGCTGCCTGGTGAGTGAAGACCCCACCTGGAAGAGTACTTTCCCGGAAGTCTAACAAGAAAAGCTGCTAAGATGGGTTTGCTCTCCCTGTCACAGGTGTGCAGGCGCTGAGCTGTCACCGGGGTGTTATAGAGGCCGTGAGGAATGCATCGGAACTGCCCCTTGAGTGGACGACTTCCAGGAAAACCTGTGAGATCAATGAGGGTTGCCAAGAAACACTGGTACTCATACAAAATGGTGAGAAGGGGTTCTGCTGGCCCCGAGCTGGCCCTCAGGATCAGGACTTCCCCCAGCATCCCTAGAGAGCATGCTGAAGGTCCCTCACCCAGTAGGCACAGCTGCCGTAGAGCACAGTGCACTGAACTGGGTCCTGACCCTCTAGGACGCTGGAGCTCTGATTCCAACCCTGCCTGCCGTCCTCTCTCCATCCAGGACCCCAAGTTTCCTTGATCCTCACCAAGGGCTGCACTGAAGAAAGGGACCACGAGGCCCGAATCACTGAGCACAGGGCAGGCCCTGGGCTCTCCATCATCTCCTACAGCCGGGTGTGCCGCCACAGGGACTTCTGCAATGACCTGTCCACCACGGCCCCGCTCGAGGGCCCACCCTCTGCCACAGGTGCCAGCCAGGGAAGGTGGGAGAAGAGGAGAGGGCAGGAGTGGCAGGGGGAAGAGGACAGGCTCAGGGCTTGGCTGGGCACACAAGGGCTGTTTATTTACAGATACTGGCTTGCTGAGAAGCGCCCTTGCTGGCTCTCTGGCCCCGACCCTCACTCCACTGGGACCCTCACTCCACTGGGACCCTCACTCCTTCTCCCTCCTCCTGGGATCCTTCCTGGTCTGTCTCTTCTCACCTCTTCCCCATTCACTCCTCTCTGCTGCCCCTGTGCTGTCCATGCGCCCCTCAGACCTCCCAGGAACAGCTCCTTCCAACATCCCTGAGCATAAAACCTGATTTTCTGATGTGAAATCAACAGTGCAGACACCGGACACGATCCTCATGTGGTGGTTCCTCCTGTACTACTGGGCTTGGCTCAGTACACTGTCACCACGGCTGCTTCTATTTCCCGTGACATTTCCCTGTCTTCACATGGCATTACCTAGAGTTCAGGGCAATGTGTGATGCTTTTTTCTCTGGAACATTCTGTGAGCAGGACACTTATAGGGCAAGCCAGTGCTTTTGCTTCTCCCAAGGACAACCTTTCCTTTTATTGGCCAAAGAAAGCCATGCCTACTTCCAGGCTCAGCAGACCGCCCTTCCCCTGCGTCCTGGGGCTCTTACAACTCTTCGTACACTTGTCCTGGGTTTCCTATGGCACCTCTTCCCTGAGCGCCTGCTCTCCTATGAACCACAGATTCCTAATTTCCTGCTGGAGAGGGGAAGCGGGAGGCTAACGGGGCTGGACACTGAACAGGTTGGGCTTTGTTGTTGTCAACCAGCACAAGCAGGTAGTAGGAAGGCACCTGCTTCAAACCCAAAGGCTTCTCTGTGCCCCTCACTGTGTGTGTCCCATCTCCAGTCCCAGGGACCCTGAAGTGCCCAGTCTGCCTTTCTCAAGATGTCTGTCCAGAAAATGCCCCACCGCAGATCTGCCCGGCAGGATACAGTCACTGCTACGATGGGGTGCTCAGGCTGCTAGGAGGTGAGCCTGGACTCTGGGGTCCTACGGGGCAGCCCTGGTAGCAGGGATGTGAGGGTCTGCAGGGTTAAGTTCAAGTGAGGGAGGCAAGGGCCTCAGAGGATGGTGGGCCCGCCCCCTGGAGATGAGCCTGACTCTGAGAACTAGATGGTCCTGTAGGTCAACATCTCTGAAGGTGCCCCTGTCCTTTCCTCAGGGCGCGTCATCACCAGTCTGAGAGTGCAGGGCTGTATGACCGAGCCAGGCTGCAACCTGCTGAATGGGACCCAGACAATTGGGCCCATAGATGTGAGTGAGAAGTGCGCTTCACAATCAGGTGAGTCCCCTGGGAAACCAGGGCTGTGCACTGTGCTGCAGCTTGGGGAAGCTGAGGCTGGTCGGTATGGGATGTTGGAGAGCTTTGCATCGAATCCACCATGCCCTAGTCATACAGATGTTTATAAATGACTCTGGCTCATGAAGACTGAGGGCGTCCTTGGATGGCAAGGCAGTATGTCGCCTGATGTGTCCAGGTGCAGGACAGAGAAAGTGGGAGTGAGGTCCAGGGACAGATGTGTAGGGCAGGATCCCACAGGTAGCATCTTAAGTGATCCTGCACCAAGTTAATTGGAGCGGGCAGTCTAGGTGCAGGTCAGTGGGCAGCAAGGGTGAATGTGCACAGTGACATCTTGTATGATTGCGAGTAGCCCTCAGGACAGGGTCACCTTCTGGCTGCCATGCTCAGAGTGACTGACTTCTGCCACTGTTTTTTCTACACCCCCTGAGTTTGCATAGCCCTGGGTCTTCCACTTCTCTTGCTACTCTCATTCTCTCTACCACTCCCACCCATGCCCACCCACAGTTCTGGAGCATCTCAGAACTTTGCCACACAGGAAAGAAAATCAGAGATACAAATCAATGTGCCCTTGTGGTTCTTGATTTGTTTGTTTTGGTCTGCTGGACTTAGGATTTCCTTATTCAGTTCAGGCTGGTCTTGAGCTTACTTCATAGCCCAGGCTGGGCTCCAACTCGCAATGATCCTCCTGCCTTAGCCTCCCAAGTGCTTGAACACAGGCACGCACTACCATGCCCGGCATGGCTTTGTGTTTGACAGAGGGAAGAATTACATAGAACCCCTGGGGAGGGTTCGTCACCTCATGTATCGAGGTTGGCACACACCTGACAGATGGAGGGTGTCCTGGAGTGTTTGACTTAGAAGCATCACAGGACAGAGTGAAGTCTAGAGGGGAAGTGAGGCGAGGTCATGGGCGGCTTCCCTGGAGCGCTGTGCACCCTCTCAGGGCCTCATCTCTCTGTCCTCCTCCATCACTGCACTCCTACCAGATTCAAGGAGAGAGTAGAAGAGACCAGCAAAACTCCAGTGTGTGTTCCAGTCTCTGTGCCTGGGCACATTGCCTCCAGCGCCCACTGCTTGCTCCCCCACTATAGAGGACCCAACCTGGCAAAAGCTTTCCTGGAAGGAGCCACTTAGGTGGACTTGCTCCTTTGATCATGGATGTGAAGGCCCTGGAATTCAGGCAGGGAGCAATAAGAGGTGACAGGGGAGTCGTTAGTGTGGCAGTGGACTCTGTGGCTCAGAGGCAGTGAATCATGTGGCCCTGTTTTGTCACTTAAGGCCTCACCCACCACTGGCTGCACCCGCCACTGCAGGCCTCAGTGAGACCAGTGACTTATAGAGGTTCCCTTGCTACGAGTCTATTCCCTACCTCCAGCCAAGGGCCTAGGCCTTGGGCAAACTCACAAGTAGACACAAAAAGCCAGTTGGTTAATATAAATCCTGCTCCAAACCACTTCATAATGGTCTCCGTTATTCTAGTACACCATCCCTCCAACCTCTCTTTAGTTAAAAATTCTGCATCTTCCAGAAATACCTTAATTCTTCGTACATATTGGGTCTCCATGACCTCTCCTTTCTTATAGCAAACCTCCATTCCTTCCCAAGAGAGACTTCATGCACTGTGTTGTACTAGAAGGAGTGAGAAAAGAAGCAAAGCTTGAGGGTCATGGAAAGGGGAATAAAAGAAACACACAATAGAGAAAGGAAATATGGAGAAGTAGGCCAGTGGAGACACATCAGAGACCAGGGAGGAATAAGTGGAGAGAAGCAACTGCAGAGTGGACAGTGTCCTTAAAGTTAGTGGGACAGTTGGAATCCCGGGTGCTAGAAGGGTGCTGTGATGTAAGGAAACTGCACTTCCTATTTACACTGAAACAGCTTGGGGGAGGGGGCACAAAAAGCTGGGTCCAGGAAGAAAAGAGGACTAGGGATATGGAAGAGTGGGCTTCTGGTGGTCAAGAAAACTTCATTTCTGATTGTGAAGACCTGAAGGGGTCCAGATTCTGGGTCTGAGGGTGGAGGCCTCAGTCTAAGTGAGGATGAGTCACTGATATGTGAGCCTTTCAAGTTGTAAAGAGTGAGGTCATGACCTTACCCAAACGCTTTCCACTGCATCCTCTATCCTGGGCTCCTTTTATTGGGAGGATAAAAAGGGCTGCATTGCCTGGGGAGAGAGCCTCAGGGGCACTCGAAGCCAGCGCTGGACTTCTCGGAGTCACCTTCTTGCTGCCCTTTGTGTGAGGACTCCAGTGGAGCAGAGGATTTCCCTGGAGGTCTAATGAGGAAAGCTGCTCAGATGGACTTTCTCCCCCTGTCTCTCAGATTTGCAGACGCTGGACTGCCAGTGGGGCACCATAGAGACCGTGAGGGATGTATCAGAGCTGCCCCTCACATGGACAGCTACTGACACAACCTGTGAGAGGGGCCAGGGTTGTCGAGAAACACTGATTCTTGTAAAGAACGGTGAGTGGAATCTTCTCTTGCTAGGAGCTCTTGCACCTGATCGGTACCTCCCTGGGCGTCTCCTGAGCACTCTAGAGTCCCTACCACAGTCTTCAGAGCCAAAGCCCTCCCTAAGCATGTGCAGCCCCTCTGGGGCACAGTCCTTTTGGATCTAGCATCTCTCCCAACTTACCATGCTGAACCTTCCTCTAGAACCCTGAAGCCCTGATTCCAACCCTGCCTGCCGTCCTCTCTCCATCTAGGACCCCAAGTTTCCTTGATCCTCACCAAGGGCTGCACTGAAGAAAGGGATCATGAGGCCCAAATCACTGAGCACAGGGCAGGCCCCGGGCTCTCCATCATCTCCTACAGCCGGGTGTGCCGCCACAGGGACTTCTGCAATGACCTGTCCACCACGGCCCCGCTCGGGGGCACACCCTCTGCCACAGGTGCTGAGCAGGAATTCTGGAGGAGAAGGAGAGGGCAGGGTGTCAGGAGGAAGAGCACCAAGCTGAGGGCTTGGCTGAGTGCACGAGCGCTGTTTCCTGGCCTCCTCTTGCTGCACAACAGCCTTGCCAGTTCCCAGCTCCATCCTTCCCTGGCTGCGTCCTTGCCACTTTCTTCCCGGGATTCTTCCTGGTCTGTCAGTTCTCAGCTCTTCCTCACTGACTCCTTTCTACCCCCCACAGTGCTGCCCATGTGTGCCTCAGTTCTCCCCTCACCGGCCTCCTCCAACATCCCTGGGCACACCCGGTCAGCCTCTGGCCCTGGTCTTCATCTGTCCATTCTGCCCATTCCTTCCTGGACTACAGAGTTTGCTTCCATAATGTGTCACAAAGGGCATTTCTCCTGCCTGTTCCTAAAGGCTCTGGCTTTGTCCCAGTACGGGGTAACACAGTGTTTGGAGCACTTTTGTGCTTTTCTGCTCTGGAGTATTTGTGAGCAGGGCACCCTGTCTATATTAATTGCTTAGCAGAACTCATGGGGGGAGCCAGTGGTTTCTTCCAGGGCACTTTCTCCTTTCATTGGCCAAGGCCGCGCCAGTCCAGCCCCACTGCCCCCTGCTTCCCAGCACCTCTCCTTCACCCAGGTGTCCCTCAGGAGCCCACGTCCCCTCTGGCCCTGCTCTCTCACTACGCGCACATTCCTAATTCCCTGCAGCTGGGCCTGCATGAGAAGCACCATAGCACCATAGCGCAACCTGAGTGCGAGGGGTGGAGGCTGAGCAGATTGCATTATTGGAATCAGAATAGCCAAGGAAGTGGGAAGCACCTGCTCCGAATCCAGAGCCTTCTCAGTGCCCCTCACTCTGTCCCTTCTCCAGTCCCAGGGACCCTGCTGTGCCCACTCTGCTCATCTAAAGAAGACTGTCCAGAAAATCCACCGCAGCAGACGTGCCCAGCAGGATATACACACTGCTACAAGGGAGTGCTCAAGCTCAGGGGAGGTAACCCTGGACACTGGGGTCCTGCGGGGACAGGAATGGGGCCACTGGAAACTTGAGAGTGGAGTCCCTGAGTAGTCAGGGTAAACAGAGGGAGGAACAGGACTCGGAGGAGGGTGGAGCTAGCTTCTCGGAACTGGTCTTCCCTCCGAGAGTTGGGTGGTCCACTAGGTCAGCATCTCTCTCTGCTTCCCTGGCCTTCTTTCCTCAGAGGGCATTGCTACCATCCTGAGCGTGCAGGGCTGTCTGCCCCAGCCAGGCTGCAACCTGCTCAATGGGACCCAGAGAATCGGGTCCATGTTGGTGAGTGAGAACTGCAATCCTAAGTCAGGTGAGTTCTCTAGGGGAAAACCAGGCTGTGGGGTGCAACACAGGATTGGAGAAAATGGTGCCTAGCAGTGTGGAGCTGGCTAAAGCCAGCAGCCCCGGCTAATGTAGGTGTCTGCTACTCACTCAGGCACGTGCAAAGGGAAGGGTCCCCTGGGTTTCAGGACAGTGAGCCGTCAGGAGGTGTCCGTGTGAAGGAGGGGGAGGGAGGGAGTGTGGTCCAGGGGACTTGTGTACAGGACAGGATCCCTCGGGTAGCACTTTAAATGATCCCGCACCAACTAAATTAGAGTGGCTTGTCCACATGCTCAGTGGTGTGCAGTGACTTCGAATATGACTTTCTGCAGTTGTCACTGCAGAGCCACTCGCCTGTTGAAATACTGCGTGGTCACTTCTATTCTCTGCCACCTCGTTTGCTCTGCCATCCTCCGTCATCCCTATGGTCCTGGAGCACCCCCAGTAGCCTTGGTACACAGGAGAGAAAAAAACAATGGATGGGGCTTTAGGGATGACATAGAAGCAGACTTACATGGAGACTCCGGGTGAGAAGTCCCCACGTACCTACTTCATGGGGCCAGACGGGCACCCAGCAGACAGCTGGAGTGTCAGGTAGCTCCATGGGAAGATTTGTAAGATGGTGAGGTCAGGGCGGAGAAGAAAGGTGGAAGTGGGGTGCTGGCTTCCGTGGTCTTCCCTCCCTGGGACCCGTTTTCCTCATCTGCCTATGTCCTTCTCCTCCTTAGAGCTTCAAGGACAGAGCAGGGCAAGACCTAGCAAGCTCTCGCACTTGGTGTTTCAGTCTGTTTCCGTGGTGAGAGCGGAACACCGAGGGCATGAGCCGGGGTCACTCACATCTGGGTTTCTGGCCTCCTGCACCTACAGGCTGGCTCAGACCAGTTAGCTGTAGCTCCCTGCGAATGAGCAGCTGACCTGACAGGAGGGTTCCCAAGAGCTCGGGTACAGAAACCTGTTCCACTGTATCTGCTATTTGCATCCCAGGTGTGCAGCCCCTGGAGTGTAAGATGGGAGCACTAGAAACCATCGTGGATGTGTCGACTCTTCCGCTGCAATGGACAACCGGCTGGGAGACCTGTGCGACTGGCGAGGGGTGTCAGGATACAGTGGTTCTCATCGTGAACGGTGAGAAGGGCCGCCGGAGTACTGAGCTCTGCCCCTGCAGCACTAGTGGGTCCAGTCTGTGGCTTTCCAGCATCTCATCCACTGCGTGATACCAAAATCCTCTCCAGGACCCTAGAGCCCTGAACACCACCCAAGCCTGCCTCTGTGTCTCTGTCCAGGAGCCCGAGTGGACGTGGTGATCACCAAGGGCTGCACTGAGGCAAAGGACCAAGAGCCTCGAGTCACCTGGCACAGGACAGGCCCTGGGCTCTCTGTCGTCTCCTACACCAAAGTGTGCCGCCTCAGGGACTTCTGCAATGACCTGTCCACTACAGAGACTTTCTGGACCATGCCCCCTTCTACAGGTGCTAGAGGTATGTAGGACAGGAAGATGGGGAATGGTGCAGGGAGAGGAAGGCCAAGCTGAGGGATCGAAGTGAGGACATGGGCTGGGTTTTTTTCTCTTTCCCCCTCCACTTTCCTCTCCCCTCCCCCTCCCCATCCTCCCCT
>PVKN010018010.1:0-17049 GCA_004027915.1 Capromys pilorides
AAAAAAAAAAAAGAATGAAGGGGAGATTTTTTTCACTATAATACCTTTCTCTTCCCTTTCAATGTTGAACTACCTTAATATATTAGCTAACTTCAAACTAAATCAATTTAAGTTTAAAAACTAAAGAAAAAAAATTTTCTGTGAATCTTAGTAGTGCACAGTTCTATCTCTATATTTCTTTACCTATCACATAGGGTGCCTACCACAGTAAAGTACAGGGTAATCTGAGATGTGATGATAGGATTAGATTTTAAGCAAGGGAACAATGACATGCAGAGAAATAGCATGGCAATGAATGCTTCCTTGGCAGAGTGAAGTAAACCTTATTTTTCTGTGCCAAATAAATATGTTTAGGAATTCTCTCACACTTCCATCCTTTTCTTTCTGTCCACTACAATCCTATTGTTCAGTTGGATATCAGTGCAGTATAAACATTTGCCTTATTCATCCTACACCAGATCCCATTTTATCTGATGCTTGAAAAGCTCACTCTATGTAATCAAAGTTTGTGAGGAAGATAAGGCAGAATTTAAAAGGAGATGGGTAATAGAAGGGGAAGTAGAAAGAATGTTCCTATGAATAAGTCTCTGAGTCTAATCTCTAAATGATGATGTAATTTACATGAAGAAATCTATTTCTGTTTCCCACACAGCCAGCACAGAAATAACTTGTTTTGAAATTGAGTAGCTTCTGTATCTATACTCTTAGGTTGACACAAAGAAAAACAGTTAGAGAAGCAAATGGAAGTCATGGCTAGTAGTCATGTCTATTTAGTAACAATGTACATTTTTCGCACAAAAATTTTATAAAGAATCCCAGTTTTATACAGCTAAAATGTATATTATTCTATAAACATATGACCAATGTCAATGCCAATGCATTTATGGAAAAATCAAAAGAAAGCTTTGCACAAATATCAAGGAGCAGAAGATAGTTCTAAAGTCTCAAGTTGACTATTTCAAGTAGTTTTTGTCCTTATATATACTGGTACAAAAATATGTGAAACAGATGGTACTTCTTGGCTATTTATAGTTCTTGTAGAAACTTGTGAAAGACAGTTCTGATCACGATTAAGAAATCTTCTCACCTCTTCACTTAGGGCTTCTCTTAGAAAGTGTCAGGAAGGCAGCCGATGGTTGCCATCAGTGATTCCTCTTTCCACAGATAGAAAGTCTAAAACCACCAGTGACTTTCTGGGTGCAACCAAATAAACATAGAAAATCAAAAGCCACTGGGAGATAACAGGACCAAAGTACATTTGCAGCTCAGGAAACTAAGAGCACATACAGAGTCAGGGATAAGGAGGCACCTTCAGGGCACCTAGGACATGCCGTGTGGGCAGCACTGTACTTCATGCTTTTGCTATGGCAGGGGAAAGGAACCCTGAAAGGCCAGCTCCTAGGAAGGGTGATGGTTAAAGACCACCAGGAAAACTCACAGAACCCTGAGAAGGTATTTACAGCCCAGCCCCTCGAGAGCTCTGGGAAGGCCATTGATTCTCTCCTGCAGACTCACTCTTCTACTACTCCCTGTTTATTCATCCTGAGTATGAAAAAACGCATCCTAGAGGGACCTCTCAGCCCTGACTTCCCATAGCAAGGCTATGGGAAGGTCCACAAACTACCGCTGGCTTCTCCTCAGAGTCTTCTTCTAGCGTTTCTTAGTCACTCTCCCAGTGGCTGAGAACCAGCAGCCAACACCTGCAACCCAAGTGGGGGAGGCTTATTTTGGCTCACAGTTTATAAAGGCTTCAGTCCTTATAGGAGCAAATGCACAGTGCAATGGCCTGCTGCAGGAAATCTTCTCAACTCATGACCCAGGGAGCAGAAAGAGATCAAAGAAGGGGCCTAAAGGGGAGATATGCCCTTCCAGGTCATGCTCACTGTGGCCTGCTTCTTCTCATCTGACCTCACCTACTGAAAGCAAGTTTACCTAATGCCCCATAATCCATCTACCCTCCAAACACATGAGCTTGGGGACCATTTTAGATCTAAACCATAGTACAGCACGTATTTTCAAGAGTGAGCATCTGACTTGTTGCAAGCCAACCAGTGGATTGGTTGGCTTCAGGTCAGGTGGTTTTTTTCCCAGTCAACTCTATGTAGAGGGTGGTAGTGATAGTGTGGCAGAAAAAGAGTATGCAGCTGGATGTCCTTGTTGTGTATAGAGAGACCACCATTTTGAGAGTGGGAGCACTGTTAGTCCCACGAGGGAAGACACAGGCCTATAAACCTGAGAATAACCCAAAGATGGTGAGTGGCAGAGAGCTTTCTAGAAGAGAGAAGCACATGGGACAGGTCATGAGATTTGTCTAGCATACTCTCCATACACTGTCTCTCAAAGACACCAATCTCTCTTCTCACATACTTCTAATTATGGCTTGTCATATATATTCAGCTATAAAAATATCCCATATCAGGAGGAAAAGACCCCATTAGAGCCAGTTTGTGCTTGTGAGGGCCTTCTGTCTCCAGCTGACATTTTTCTTCTTGCCTTGGTTCTTCAACCCTCACCAGTTTTCAGGCTATGGCAATGAATGTGGCATTTTCAACCTAAGATCCCCTGACCAGCACTATCAGCATCACCAGGAAACTCATGAAAATGCAAATTCTCTGACCCACCCCAGATTTATGGAGTCAGAAACTCTGATGTTCAGCAGCCTATTTTAACAGACTCATCAAATGCTGAGACATTCAGAAGTTTGAGAGCCCCTGGAGTAAATGCTTAAATTTAACCACTACTCGCATACTGGAAACAGAATCAAAAGCATTTTACTTAATGGAAACAATTTTCCCTTCAAGTTTTATGTAATTTCCTCAAAACTTTAAGACAGCAACTCAAATTTTATAGCTCAAACAGAAAGAGAAGAGAAAAAAGAGTAACAAGACACCACTTTTACTTAAAAAGAACAGAATCAAATTAGCTACAACTTTTATTTCCAAGTCAATTCCAATTTTTTATTTCCTACTCCCAATATCTCATAAAATGTGGATGTGTCCCATCCTTACATTATTTCTGAGAACTTCCATTTTTAAAAATATTTTTAATAAATGTAGGCATTTTGAAACCAACTGATCCCTAAGTAAGAAAGAATCCAATAAATCAACAGTGGAGGGGGTGGGAGTTGGAGAGGAGATCTTGTATATAGCACGTTATATTGGTTTATGAATCAAGTACATACTACAAATGTCATGAAACTTTGGTGACCATTGGTTCACAACAGTGTTTTCAGGGGCTGCCAGTTACATGACGACTTAAACCCTTGAATGTCACCACCCCCACATGCTGTCTCACTCCCCCTGAATAAACTGAGGTCTTTGTGTAGTACACTGGTAACTTTTTTATTATCTGTCAGGAAAATCTCTTTTTATCCACTTTTCTTTAGCACCAATCTGAAACAGAAGTCAGGGAGAACGCCCTTATGGAGCAGGGTAGACTTGCTGATGTCCATGTCATCAGGCATGGCCAGCGTCCAGCACAGTCTGTGCTTGCCAGCCTGGAGCTTTGTTCTCCTAGCAACCCACAACTCATATAAAGCATCAGTGAGCTGCTGCTAAGTCTCATTTGTAAGTGCTCTGCGTACTAAGAACAATACTAGGTTGTAACTTAGCAGAAATCACTCATCCTCTTTGTTCTTATAATCACTCTGCTTTGGGTCACCTTTATTTCATAATCTGTCTTTGCACAAAAACTCTGGATTCCAGTTCCTTGGTCATCTTGAGATGAAAAGGTCGGATTTGGTGTGCTTCCTGGAGGGTTTAGAGATTCACCATGCTCCAACGCAGGTCTGCCAAGAGTCACTATTATAATTGACATGATCTTAACTTTTCTAGAGTCTTGTCCTGCAGAAAAGAGAATTCCTGCACTGGAGAAGTCCACATTTTATTCATTGTAAATAACACTACTATGAGTACTCATGAGCACACCTTGGAATGTTTTTGTCGGGAACATATCCCCAACCCTATGTCTACCTATTTCTATAAAATATGTCACCTTGTTCTGTTTTGTGATACATCTTTATCTTCTTTGTCTGGTTTCTTGGATATCTTCTGACTTCAATTTTATTTATTTTTTAATGTATTTGATACAGGGTCTCACTACATAGCTCTGACTCATAGTGATCCTCCTGTTTTCACTTTCCCCAGCACTGGGTTTACAGGCATGCACCACTATGCCCGGTCTTGCCTTCATTTTTTTCCTCTAATGATTTCTGCCCTTTCCACTCCTTGCCTACATTTAGCTAGCATCCAAACTCCACTTCTAAGTGATTTGAAATAAAAACAAATGCTTTTGGAAGAAAACTGAAACTATTGTTCCACCCCTCTATAAAACCACTGTTTATGTTCTTGTGGAATTTGGTTTCTACTTTTGTTTGCAAATTTTGTTCCTGAGCGTTTAAAAGACTGTAATAAAACCAGAAAAGGCAAAGAAGGCACATGTTTGAGGTCAGCAATAGCAAAACACACATGGGCTGCTAGATGTCTGGTCTGACTCAGAATAGCCACACTTGGTTCCAGTGGTTCTAACTGGGTTTCCAGTTTCCAGTGTTACTGTGCGTGTGTTTTCCTTGTCTGCCTTTCCGCAAATGTCCTGTTCCTCAATTTAATCCTGTTTGCATCGTCAGTCAAACAATCACACAGCAGTGCTTATCTCTGTGGACACAAAGCTCTTGTGTTTGCTTTGGAAGGCGCACCTCCGTGGTTAGGGCCAAGCAGGACTCTGGCCACTTGTATAGACTCTGTTTCCTCTGTTGCCCTGCAGTCTCTTTTTTTTTCTTATATCATCTAGGATTTGCCAGATCTTTTCTTCATTACATTTATTTCTCTACTTTGCCTGAATATTTAGATTTTAAGTATTCTTTTTAATGTGTGGCTATGTATAAGTGGGAAAAGTTAATATTTGCAGAATGTCATTATTAATCTAAGATTAAAATTCAAAGTGCATTTGCCAAAAGTGAAAAGGCTAATTCATCTAACTCCTTCATTCTTCAGCTCTGGGTACTAAGATTCAGAATGGCTACTTCACTAGTATAATAATTAGGATAGACCGCTGTCACAAATAGATGACAAAATACCAAATATCAGCCATTGCTATTTAAGATTCCCATGACGTTATTTTGGCTTCTTTCTCCATGAAATCATTTCTAGACTAAAAATGACTATGTCCTCCTAAAAATTGCTTTCAGGATCAGACTGATACATGTCATGTGCATTAAGACATTAAGATATGATCAACAAATATGGTACATGCTTAAACTTTTAGAAGTTATTACAGGGAAAGTCACACTATCATTAATTTTTCCTCAAATTATTCCTAGCTTCTAATACAATTATCCAATTATTCTTATTTTATGACTGTCTTACGAAGTGCGATCAAAAATACAGCAAAAGCTGCTATTGCGTAGCATCCAGTGGAAATGCAGGCTTACAGAAGTGCCAGCGTCTTCATCCACCTTACTTACCAGATCTGGTGCTGTGCGACTTCTTTCTCTTCCCCAAAGTCGGTGGGACCATGAAGGGGACCACACAGAACTGATACAGGGAATTGACTCAACAATGGCATGATAACTAGAGCTGTGCATGAGGAAGAGCTCTTAGAACTGTTGCAGAAAGTGAGAGGGAATAATCGGAGGGAGACTGATGGCAATATTTATCTTAATGTAATTGATTTTGTTTTAATTTAAAGACAGTATTTCATCTCAAATGTGTATGAAAGATGCGACAATGAGAGTAGAGAGCCCTTTAACTCTTCCATGAATTAGGAACTTGAAAAAATATGATAATTATTATTTTCTCAATGTCCACTGGTTGTGAGATGCTGCCACAAACATCCTTTCCTTAATCTTCACAGGAACCTAAGGAATTGCCATCTTTAACCCTACTTTTCTAAGGAAAGGAACTAAAATACAGACACCTTACCCACTTCATCTTTAAAAATTAATTGTATGCAAATAAATAAATTAAATTTAAAATATAAAAATGTTTTAAATTAATGGAAAGTGTTAATTTTCATTTAGGATATTATTTATTAATGTATAAAGCAAATATTCTAATTCAATGATATTGAGTATAAAATTAGCCATGTTACTTTTAATAGAAAACCTGACAAGACATAAGAGTCTATAACTGTCATGGCTTGTGTCTAGATGTCCCCCTCAAAGCCTTATGCAGACACGGTGCAGACTTCTAGAGTTTGTGATTAATTCATGGTTCAATGTGGGATTATGGATGTGAGTGCTACCCCACCCTGGGGTGAATAGCCTGCCTACATTAGAAGGGAAGGAAAGGTGCTTGCTTTCTGCAGCTCCTCCTTTTTGCTCTCAGTGTTTTTGCTGTCTTCCATCTCCATGACCTGCTGCCCTCTTCCCTGTGCCACTCTGCCTTGGAGCCAGCTGAGTATGGACTGAAACCTCCACTAACTGTAAGCTAAATAAACCCTTCCTTTCTTAATTTTGGGTGCCAGGTATTGTATCCCAGCAATGAGAGAAAAGTAACCAAGACAGTGACCTAAGTTTGAGTATCATATTTTTATATACAATTATATAATTAAAAACTCTGAGGGGCCAGCGAAATGCCTCAGTGGTCCAAACTGCTTGCCTAGAAAAATTTAGGATTTAGGCAACTGCAGGGACTGCAGGTCAATCCCTGGCACCACATACTGTGCCAGCCCTACACCCAGGGCATGCTAAACTGGCCATAAAAAAAAGACTCTGAAATATTTTTCAGGTTTTTAATATATTGTATTATTTTTCTATAATTATTCTTTTAAAAATCAGATATTCAGTTTTCAAAGAGAAAAGGCTTACAGTTTTAGGAGTTTGAGTCCATGGCTGTCTGGCCATACTGGTGTCAGGTCTGGGGTGAGACAGTTCATTCTGGCCAGTTTGGTGGAGGAGCCGCTCATCTCACAGCAGCAGGGAAGCAAAGGGAGGAGCTAGGAGATGAGGTGTCCCCTTCAAGGGCACCCCAGAAACCTAACTTCCTTCCACAAGGTCCTACCTTCTACCACCTGCTGCTAGTGCCACAGGTTGGTGACCACTCCTTCAGATTATGAGATTGATGTGCTGTCATCTGTGCTAGGTGGACATGCAGTACAGAGCCTTTCAGGGACATTGAAAACTCAAGGTATTGCACCTCAGTGCTTAGTGCACATCATATCTTTAAAACCATTCCTTGTAGTAACACTACCTATGTAAAATGCACTGTTGAACAATTGAGATGGAGAGTTACCTCCCAAACATCACTTTTAGACAATGAACAAAATTTTAAAAACATATGATTTTGTATACATGATATAGATATTGTAAACTTTCAAAAAACATTAATTCTTTCTTCAGCTGCTGCTAAAGTCCTTGACCTTTAGGAGAATGTCCTGCTGTGAGGAGGGGCAGCCTTTCCTCAACTGACTGGATGCACCTTGCCTAGAAGCCATACCTGCCTTTCACCTGCAACGTGACCCATCTCATCTCACATCTGTGCCCATTGTTTCAGACTATGAGGTGATCTTTTAGAGGAAAAAGCAACCTGAGTAACCATGATTTTCTGGCCAGACCTGTTTGTAGGACTGCTTAACTCCTACTTTCTATGATATGAATACAAATCAGTTTCACTTCATCTTTTCGCATTGCACCGTCTTCTGCATTCCAGCCCTCTCTGCCTTTATCCTATCATTTGGTGTGTGTGAATACATCTCATAAGGAACCTCAAATCATTAGGGAGTAAGGTAAACAGAAAAGCAAGAAAAAGACAGAGAGAAGGGAAAGCAGAGCAATGTAAGAGTCCAATAGGAAGAAACCAGGAGAAAAAACAGCAGTGACCCATCCTGGAGATTTAGTTTGTGCCATTGTTTTTCTTGTATGAACTTGTACCAGACTGGTACTAACTCTGCATATATAAATCTTACCCCAATAATTCAAGCATACCTGTAGTCAATCTATTTCATTTTTTGAGAAGCATGTCTCTAAAAGGCTTTTAAAAACAGATTTCTGGGGATTCTTCTTTATCCTTTGCACGTGGTCACTGGCTTTCCATATCTCGTGTGTTCCTCCTTCCTGGCTTCTTGCCTCATTTTGGTAGAAAATATATTTGAGCATGTTTTCAAGAAAGAGCTGTTGGATTGAAAAGTTTTTGAAAGTTTCATATGTATATTTAATTGTTTGTTTTTCAGAGTACTGATCTGTAGACTAGAAATTCTTTCCATGTAAAACTTGGAAGGTAATTTTCTCCTCTTTCCACAGGCCAAAAGCACTCTTCTGAATCTCTATGAAGTATGGCTTAGTTGACCAAGAAGGATGTAAGTCTGTTAACTAAAATCCCATGTGTCTCAAAATTCTCAGCTCCCTTCTCAGCTGGAGCTTACATAAGCCTTCGCCAGGCAGGGAAGCACTGCCAACCACAGCCCCAGAGAAACTCATGGGTCTGGCCTCAGCCAGCAGGTGCCAGTAGAGCGATACACAAGAAGCTCCGCCTTGGCAATCAGTTAGGTCAGGAAGACTCCACTCTGAGCAAACTCCTGGGCTTTCATTATTTGATGCTTATTTCTGTTGTACAGTTGCACACCCACGCAGAAACACCTTTTCATTTTCTTAAATCCCGGAGAAAACGAGGCTTCTTTACTGCTGGTGGCACTCACTGGGCCTTTTTATTCCCTCTACACAGCTAGCGAGGGACAGAAATGTCCATTCCTCTTGTTCCTTGTCACATAGCTGCCCTATATTTTCCACCCATTTTGGTAGTTATGATTGTCCCAGTGTTAATAAAATATTAGTACAAGTGGTATGTTTTCCTTCCTGGTCAATGCTTTTAAGAAAAGAGTGTGTTTCTTATATTGTTATTTTGGCAGCTGGTTGCAGATGATAATGACATTCTAGAGAATAGAAATTTCCAATATGAGAAAGAATTTTAGTTACTGAATATTACTGAAAGTCCTTGGATCTCTCTCTCTCTCTCTCTCTCTCTCTCTCTCTCTCTCTCTCTCTCTCTCTCTCTCTCTCTCTCTCTGTATTTGAGACTCACTAGGCAGTCCAGGCTGGCTTTGAGTTCACTTTGTATCCCAGGTTGGTCTCACACTCAGAATGATCCTCCTCCTCAGCCTCCTCCAATTATAAAATCCCTCCTGATGCTGGGATTACAGCTATGTAACACCATACCAGCTCATCCTTGAATTTCTAAATCTAGAAAAGTTGTCTTTAGCCTAAAATTTTGGGATGAGTCTACAGGGTGTTCAGAGTCTCACTATTAGATCCAACTCATAGTGATCCACTTGTTTACAGCCTCCCAAGACCAGGGATTACAGGCATGGGCCACCAGTTTCAATTTCAATTGCTGTCTCAGCACACTCCAGGGACAGGGCCGGTCCTGCAAGCCCTGGGATGGAACCCCTGTCCCTTGCACCTGCTTGCAGATGCTTTAATCCACTGAACTATTTGACTGGCCCTAGCCTAAAGCTCTGGGCTCTTACCTAAACAAAATATAAACTAATATGTTGGAGCAACTTTCTGTTTACAGCATCTAATTCATTGATTTTTAAAAAATTATTTTATTATTATTATTATTTTTTTTTTTGTATTATGGCTGACTCAGCCTGCCCTGGGGGTGGGGTGGAGCTGTTGAAGCATGTGGTGCCAGGGATCGAACCTTGGTCCCTGAGGTTGCCTAAGCTTTCCTAAGCAGGTGCCTTAGACCGCTGAACCATCTTGCTGGCCTGCATCTAATTCATCTTAATATAAAATGCCTTATGCTTTGTGAGAAATCTGTTGCCCTCCCTCTCTGCCCATTATAAGCTCCCTTTCTTTTATCTTTTCTTCCTTTCATTTTTCCTTTCAGTTTTTCTTCATGTCTCCTTTGTTTCTCAGACTGACACATAAGATTAGGTTGTGGCAGGCTGGTTGGGAAAGTGGATGCGACCTATTAATTGCAAAGTCCCAGGACACTTACTCAGACCACTTCGAAGCCCTACCCATGGATTTTTCACAAGAACCTTAGCAGGATTGTATTGGATGGCTTAGATCTGACATCAATCTGAGGAGTGAGAGATACAGAAACAACAGCCACCACTAAACTCTTCGCTGCATTCTCTCCTTCATGGTGGTCTGCTCTCACCCTCTGGACCATGCTTTTTTTCTAACTTTACAGCCCCAAACTTGTTCTGCAGAGCCTGATTACTTTTTTTACTTTTAATATATGTAAAGCTTTGGTACATTTTGCTCTTTTCTTAATCAATTCTTTGCTCAAGACTGAAAGAACTAAGAAATCACATCTAGAAAGAGAACCCAGCAGCCCAAGCCCTGCTAGCAACATCTTTTAGGGTCTTTTTGTTCTCCAGCATTCAGAAATTTCAATATAGTTTACCTTGGCGCTCTTCAATCTTTATGAGAAAGACTCAGTAGTCATTTTTTTTCTTCGTTTCTGAAACAGTCTTGAATTATTTCTTTGCTGATGTAATCTATTTCATTTTTGCTTGTGGAGAAATTCTAATTAACCTCCTGAACTGGGTCTCTGAATTTTCATTTCTCTACCTCTTCAAATTTTTCCCACTTATGAGATAGTAAAGATTGCACACCCCTATTACTCAAATCAATTCTACTAGCATTTACATTGTGGCAGCCCAGTGAACTTAACCAAAATAGTCATGTTTATGTTTACTTACCTAGAAGTTGTTTTAGGATTCTTGAAGCCAAAGGATTGGCTCACCTCTATCGTTTAGCTTTAGCTATAACAAAGATGTTTTTGTAAAATCAAATAACTATGACTCTTTCAGGGTTTTATAGAAGCATTATGGCAGGAGTTCATTTGTCCCTCTGTTAAGAAAAGTATTTCTCCTCAACAGGCTCTAGAGTCTGTAGAAGCCAGAAGCTCCAAGAAATTTGTGGCATCAGTTTCTGCCAGATATTGTAACAAAGCTTTTGTGTCTTTCCAGAAGGCAGCTTGGGTTTCGTTGATCAGAAGTGCAGTAATATTTTGTGCTGGGAAACTAGTGAAATCAGTCACAAAGGTTTCTCCAAAGAGGGTGAACAAGTTTTGAAACTCTGGGAGGTTTAGTCCAGATAAGTTGACTTTTGATCCAAAACTAGGGTCTTTTCATTTAAAGAGGGGCTGATTGACAGGAGTCAGTGAAAGGAACAAGGTATTTTTTAGGTCCAGGCAGGTGCACCAGAAGACTGTGGGTGGCAGGAGACTGAGGCAAGAAACCACGGTGGCACTGACAGCTCGTAGATCCTCTACTGACTTTATGGGCAAAATAGATGTATGTTAGCAGTTTGACAGTCTATGTTTGCAGGGGGACGGGGGAGCTGTGATGAAGCTAGAAGGGAGAGAGAAACAGGCTGTCTTAGAGAAAAGGCATCAGTGGTTGGTGAAATCTATTATCATAGCCTTCCTAAAAATAGTGGAGGAGTCCTTTACCCCTCACGGCAATTGAGTCCAAGTGAGCTGGCCTTGTGCCTCAGGATTTTCCCAAGTGAAGGAGTTTATGAGAGCAATTCACAAGCAGAGGAAGCATCTTTTACATCTAGTGCAGGCTCAGAATGGTGTATGGATTAGGAACCACAGAGTGCAAGGCAATGGCTCCATTTCTGATGCTACAGAGATGTTGCTCAAGGTGATTAATTGTCTATCAGGCTACTGTGTGCCTGGATTCCTGTTCATGCTTTGTGTGACATCTGACAGCAGTGAGGATCATGGTAAAGTGACATGGTTGATAGCCAGGCCTGGAGGAAAGTCTTGGCTCATGTCTCTGGGGGAAGACTTTTCAGAAGTTCGGGATTGTGGTTATCGGTCTCCGGCCAATACAGGTGTCATTTTCCTTTCAGGATAAATGCAGGGTTAGATGAGAGTGAGGCTGACTGACTTGGTAACAGGAGCTGGTTGCTTCTAACTTGAGGTGTTTCCTCAGAAGTGGCAGGGAGCATGGCTTACACAGGATATCTTCCCAAGTGCATGCTTCAGTCTAGAAGCACAGATGAGAGGCCAAAGTCCCACGTGCTCCAAGGCTGCTAACTTTTTGACAGAGAGTACTATTAAGGGCAGAGTTCTGTTTCATTGTCTACCAGGAAAGTGATAGATTGGCCCCCAGTGAAATGGATGTGGAAACTTTTGTGAAGCCTTTTCTTTTAATTTGAAGGTATGTTTATTTTGTTTATTTAGTTAGTTAGTCAGTTGGTTAGTTAATTAGCTATTTTTTATTTAGTTCAGGTTCTACAGTTTCACTACATAGATTGGACTCTCAGTGATTCTCCTCCCAAGCATTGAGACACTCAGTCTCACAATCTCTATCTCAGTGCACCCTGGGGGCAGAGCCAGCACAACAAGCCCAAGATCGAAACTCGACCACTGTACTCTGCCTAAGCAGGCGCTTTAGTCTGCTGAGCTATCTGCCTGGCCTGGTGTGTTTATTTTGTAGTGTCCAGAGTCCTTATATCAGTCTTCTGGGGACACTGGTAACTTTTTGTTCCCTTTGATGTCTTGACTGATAACCGTTTCTAAATGGGGCCACCTGTGAGAAAGATCATGGTAACTCATTTTTCAGGACTGCCTGTCCAATTTTTCCTCAGTCAAACTATGAAACTTGGAAGGAATTGCTGACAGTCATCTTGGGTGGGTGCTAGCTGTAGCCTTCTGACTAGGATAGGCAGGGGTGGGCATGGCTGTGGCCAAAAGTAGGCAATCACAGATTCAACTGGAGTTGGTTCAATTGGCTGGGCAGGTCAGGAGCAGGAAGTGGAGCAATTAGCAGCAACTGCAGAAGCCAGTGAGGGCGCTGAGATGAAATTCTCAGAAAGAATGGGCCTCTTATCTTTTTCTTTCTCTGAGATACAGGGGGTGTAGTGATAAGAGTTAGAAGTTTACTGTCTGGAGGGAGAAAGGAACAAAGAGCAGAGCCTAAGGAAACTGGTCTCTTGTAATTCCGGCAAGCTGGAAACTAGGTAACCCATTCCTGGAGGCCCTGTCAGTTCTTTGTTCCTTAGAGGTTGGTGACTGTCAGAAGGAAATGTAAATAACAGCTTGGTCACACCAAATTAGGTATGCACATTCCTTAGCCTGTTTTTAGTCCTCAAAAAATGTGGTGCCTTTCTGTGACTTGGGGCTAACTTAGAAGTTTCAATGAGACTTCTACAGCTGTATTAATTTAATATTCCCATCATTTCTTTCAGCTCTGACTAATAGCATACAACAAGGGGGCAATTTGGTTTCATTTTTCACTCCATAAAAGATCTTTTTCCTGAAGTCAGTCAAGGACTGAGTTTTGGTTCATTAGTCCCATCTCTGGCGATCTGCGTGTGTATTTTGTACCCTTGATGGTGGCACAAGAGACATCTGGAGGAGGATGGGTCAGTGTCCTCAGAGAGAGACCATTCAGGTGCCCACCTGGATGCACACCTTGTGGGGACTTAGGCATGACTTATCTAGGGAGGGTGTGAGGCTCTGTTTTGCCACATGTGGATCACCATGGAACTGAGGTGAGGGCCCAATCAGCCACCGCAACCAGTGCTGCCCAGTCTCAATGCACAGATGGAGTGGCCTACTGCTTATGCTGGTGGCTGGTCTACTCACTCACATATTCATTGAATAGGCACTCAGAGGTTAAAATATTCCAACCCCCTTCCATTGAGGGTGGTCCTGAATTGATCAGCCTCTTTTTTTTACTTCAGCTAAGCAAGATTGACAGACAAACTAATCAGGGTACCCCAGGTGTCACCAGAATCATACAAGCAGTCAGGCAAACAGACAGGGGTCTGATGTGAACCGCTCAAGCAGGGATCCAGGAATCCTCCTCCAGACATCTAAGGGGACTCAAGAGGTCTCAGAAGTATGCCTTCCCACTGGCACCTGGAGGGGTCCTTGCTCCATCCTTGAGGGCTACAACCAATGACCAAGGAGATCAGCACAGTCAGTCTTTCCAGGTGATTCAACAGATGATATAGCAAACAAAATCACCAAAGTGATAACCAGGATTTGGAGGCAGGCTTTACGTTAATGGTCACTGATTGGGACCATTCCTAAAATATCAGGCCCTGCTCTCTAGCGGGCTATAGCTTATATGAGATAAGCAAGCAGAAAGTACAGAGGAAAAATGACTTGTAAATTGGGCATTGGTTCTTATAACATGCATCATGTGCACCAGACATTTCTAAGAAACAAAAGTAACAAGAATTGTAACAAGAACTATTACTTGGGCTGATGAGGGGCATCTTCTGCTACATTTATAGTCAGCTGATATTCAGTGAGATAGAGACAGGACTTTTAAAGAAGTCAGTGAAAGGCATAGACATCAGATTGTGGTTAGAAATATAATTGAAGAAGGCAAGACCTTAAGATAAAGACACAACAGCCACACTTTACTTTCCAAAAGGATGAATATGATCTTGAGATTATTTTGTAACTTACACTACTCAGTCTATTAAATCCATATATATATATGGAATCCATTCATTCCCCCAAAAGTTCCTGTTTTAGAAGTCATAGATAAGCCAAACTTAATGATGTCATCCATATGCCATGACCTCTGCCTCCCTATTGGGTCAGTATTAGCTAAGTGACTATACTTGTAAACTTATTGATTCTAGTTTGGCCACCATTATACCCGTCTCATGATTTTGTTTTGTAAAAAGTTCCCTGAGAAATAACCTCAGTGACAACTCATTTCTGGGTCACTGCTGTGTCTCGGAAACTATGCTTATTCCTGAGTAAACCTTCCTATCTTAATCTCCACTGTTCTTTGGAATTCATTCTTTGATTTCAGAGGACATGAACTTGGCATATCTGACATCTGGCAGGGTGGAATTTATATTTGTTCAATAACATTATGATTTTATTAATAATTTGTGATGACAAAAAAATATGTCCTAAATAAACATCAGCTGAAAAAAGGCATTTATGCACTATTAAAAATATTTCTAAATTAGATAACCTTAATTCTAACAACTAGACTGTTGATATTCATTAAGTTTACAAAACATTTATAATGATCTGCTCATAGTGCTTGTTTTACCATTGTACTTTTAGGGATTCCATACATGCTAGCCTCTGTGTGTGTGTGTGTGTGTGTGTGTGTGTGTGTGTGTACATGCATAAAAAATAACCTTTGGTTGGGTCTCTTAAACTTTTGAATAGTTGATGTTTTGTTCCACAGAAATAGTCATTTTTTTATGAATGCAATTCTTATTTTAGTTGATCCAATCTTCGTTCCAATCTCTAAAATCATTATGCAGAACATAGAACCCTCGCTTTCCAGTTTTGCCCTTGAGTGAACCTTGACTGGAGCACAGGGATTCTTACGTAGATGAATATAAGCTTACATGAATAATGCGACTTTAGTAAGAGCATTGGCAGCAGCTGCCTTCACTCTTGTTTGGCAGATCTACCTTTAGGGAGATGAGTGAACTTCGGAGAAAAGCCTTTTCCTGCTTTTAAGCATGTGAAACACAAGAGGAGAGTCAAAGGAAGCTTAATTTTAAGACAACTTCTTTGACTTTCCAAGTTTGTTTGTTGTACAGGCTCAGCATGCTGAGATGCATTTAGAGTATTACATTCTGAATCCTAACACACAACTACTGTAGGGAAGGTGAAGAGCACATGGTGAAATTTCCACTTAGCCATCTCTTCTCCTTTGTGAGACATGTTTCCCAAAAACTTTGGGTCTTTGATACAGCGTAGGATAGTACTTAAGGCAATTATTAGGAAGCCCTGCAATCTTATCAGTGGAGTCTGTCCCTGGATTGGGTGTGTGGTCCCCAAGGCTGAAACAAAGAATTTAACCCACCCTTTTAGCTATCTGATAGGACGTAAGACTGGGTTCTGTAGGCCAATCTCTTACTTTTCTACTGTAAATTTGCACTTTAATGTAAAAGTAGCTATATGTATCTCAGTACCTTTCCATGAGAGATAAAAAAGCAGTGTTACTGCTATCTACTGGGTATGCCAAACAAGCTGTGTACACATATGCAAGTGTGTCAAAACAAGACTTTAGATCCACTTTTATGCTTCATCTAACTGGTTTTGCATACATTCACCTGAGCATCAGAGAACCCAATAAACTGACACTACTCCAGGATTTCTTTTTTCTTTACAATTTTTTTTAATTTACATATTTGGTACAGGGTCACACTATGCAGCTTGGACAAGCAGAGATTCTCCTGTTTTCAGCCTCCCCAGTGCTGGGTTTATAGGCACGTGCCACCATCCCCTGTCTCAGTGGCCAGCTCAGAGTGCCCAGGGGCAGGGCCAGGGTGGTATGTGGTGCTGGGAATCAAACTCCAGTCCCTCTGTGCTTGCATAAGCAGGTACTTACTCTGTTGAGCTGTCTCACCAGCCCTCACTCCAGGATTTCTTGAAAAGTGTTCTCTTATTTTTCTGGTAGAAGTATCCCTGTTCAGTACAATGACATATGCAAAATCAGATTACAAGTTTTGGAAATCAAAAGTGGATCATATGATTACTTACACATGGATGAAGATGATTCATTATGATAAACTATATGCTTTCATAACAGGAAAGGGGTGAGGGTGGCTGATGGTGATCTTTGACAGTGGCCAGCTAAGCCAAGGTTTCTGTGACAGTGAAGGGGAGGAAAAATAGACTGACACAGACAGGAAATGCAGACCTATCTGACTAGTCATTGTTGCAAAATGGCCATGGAACCAAGTGGGATGACCCAATACTAGAACTAGGTCCAAAAATATAGTGAAGGTTTTGGCAGAGTTGAAACATCCTGGACAAACTGCCAGAAATGCCACTGAATGTTGAAAGTTATAAAAGATAGTATGTTAGAAGATATTTTGAAATACACAGCAGCTAAAAACCAGCCAAAGTGTTCCGTATGCAGCAATAGTCATATTCAAAATTGTATTTATTATGGCAGTTCATAATTGAACTTAAAACATTCATAGGTTTGCTGTATCTAGCACAGATTTCTAAGTGATTGCAGGAATGTAAGAGACTTGTGAAAAAGAAATGGGTCAAAATAAGGATTAAATTTTATGTATGAAGACCCCTTCTTCTCCTTCTCCTCCTCCTCCTCTTTCTCCTTCTCCTCCTCATCCTCTTTCTCCCC
>PVKN010018011.1:0-17051 GCA_004027915.1 Capromys pilorides
TCCCCCTTCAGCAAGTGGGGCTTATTTTTGGCCAAGAACCTTAATAACGGATGCCCTGGGTGCAGAACTCATGGCTACTGAGAGGTGACTGTACCTCCACCTATTCCCTTCCTCCTCCCAAAATATAAAGATTACAAGTGGCAGGCCAGCTTAAAAGCTGTCTCCTTACAGTCTGCCTGTGGTGAGCCAGGAGCATTAGACTCGGAAAGGGCAGAACCCAGGAAAACAGCTAAGTGCGACACTACGGAAGGAAGCCTCAGGGGGGGGTCCTGCTCGCGCCCGCAGCCAGCGCAGCAGAACACGGTGGCGGGTGAAGCGCTGAACGAGAGCAGAGCACACACATGCGTACTCGGGACTTCAACACCGCAGGCCGGCCTGGCCCTCACACCGCTGCCGGAGCCTGAGGGACTTCCTAAGGAAGACGGGCAGTCTGCGGCACAGGTGCTGTGGCACCTCCACTTTCTACCTCACTGCTTAGGGTAACACCTCACCCGAACAGGAAGTTATCGCAGGGAGAAACACCAGGGAGGTTTCCGTTTCCCTCTTCCCGAGCTAGGTGAGAGCGGCTGGAGCGGCCCCCAGAGCCAGGCTGACTTGAGCACTAGCACGGCGGTCCAGGGAGGGCACAGGGCCACAGCCCGTGCCCGCTCCACTCACTTGTTCTCCCGGTTCACGGCTGGCGTCGCCGCCGTGGGCTTCCTCCTCTCCTCTTCCTGCACGGCCTGGGCGATGTCAGGGGAGGAGTAGGAGCGCTTCAGCTTGGCCGGCTCCCTGTCCCGCTCGGCAGGAACCTGGGGCTTGGCTTTGTGAGTCGGAGGGGTGGAGGGAGGAGCAGAGGAAGGCGCCATTTCTGGTGGGTACATATGGACAGTGTTGGTGGGTGAGTGGTAAT
The DNA here is from genome assembly GCA_004027915.1 of Capromys pilorides. Classification (NCBI taxonomy): domain Eukaryota; kingdom Metazoa; phylum Chordata; class Mammalia; order Rodentia; family Capromyidae; genus Capromys; species Capromys pilorides. The sequence goes on from PVKN010018011.1 coordinate 893, forward strand.
AACGGAAGGTTCCAGTGATCGGATCCAGAAACTTAGATGGAAAAGAAAAAATTAAAATAGGTCAAAAACCAAAAATGAGTCGGGTATGGTGGCACATACCTGTAATCCCAGCATTCAGGAGGCTGAGGCAGGAGGATCATTGTGAGTTCCAGACCAGCCTGGGATATAAAGGGAGCTCAAGGCCAGCCTAGACTGCATAGCGAGACCCTGTCTCACAAAGACACCAAAGAAACAAAACGAACCGAAAAACCACTACAAAATGAGCATTATATAGAAACAACTATTCCATCGTATCTAGCTATTTTTACTTTTGTGTTAAAAAGTTTGCGCTCTATCCCTGAGCTACACTGCCAATCTCTAAAATAATTTCAATAAAATGGTGATGATCAATTCTCTCATTAAAATTCCAAAGAAATTTACACTTTAGAATAATATGTGAGGATTACTAGCACGTAGCACTAGGGATTGAACCCATACCCATCCTTTTTTATTCACAAACAGGGTCTCAGGCTGGCATCAAACTTGCAGTCCTCCTGCCTCAGCCTCCCACACAGCTGGGGTTCCAGGTGTGTGCCACCACATCTGGCACACAAACACCCCTACGAAAGAATACCACCTGAATGCTCATGCACTGCAGCCGGAACCCAGGCTGGATGCTGACAGATCCAGCCCTGCAGCAACTAGCGCAAAGAGCTACGTCCTCTTACACTGAAGAAAGAGAACTCTTTTCACTAGAGAAGACACAGAAAAGACTTTAAAAGAACGCAGCACCTGCGCTCCGCGTCTCCAGCTCCAGCGCGACCTTTACCTTGGCCCAGCCGGAAGGCAGTCCTGGGACGATCCTCCCCATCTCTTCACTCCGCGCTCTCGTCAGAGGCTCCCGCTGCGCCTGTGCAGGGGGGAAAAGGTCTGAGTTTTCAACTGAAATTTGTCACTTAGAAATTTAGGTACTTGTGCCAAAGAACCAAAGAACCTTGCCTTGGCTGCCAGTTTATGCTTTAAAAACAGGTTCAAAGATGAAAAAAATCTACGTTTCTCAAGGTCTAAATATTGCTGCGTTAAGAGGAAGAGGGATGTGAAGATAAAAACAAAAATTACAAAGAAAACATTTCAGAAGCTTTAAAAATAAAGAGCTTTTACAATGGCATCTGAAGGTCACTTGGAAGCAGGGCTTAAGGACCAGAGCAGCTGCCTGGGACCTGTGCATGGGTCACCTCCTGACAAACCCTGCACCCAGCAGGGGCATGCATGACGCGGCGGCGTGCTCTCACCCGGTGTACCCGCTCCTGCCCACCACACACCACCTGTACCGAGGCCACAGTTTGAGCACAAGAACACGCCTTCCTCCCTTTGCAGCACTGGCTTAGAGCGCTCGAATCTAGCGTTCCTGAGCTGCAGGTCCCCCAGCCCACTTGAACCCTGGCACTTTGAGTTTGGAGCGGTACGATGTGTGGGTAAGGCTCAGCGATGGCAGAGAGAAGGACATGCCCTGTGCCCTGGTGCATGGAGAGCTCCACACTAAGGCCAGGATGACACAGCAAGGGCTATGCCAAGTCCTTCTGCTCCTCCGTGTCCACTACACTCATTCACACCACACAGCACCGAAACAGCACCATACAAGTAACCGCAGGCCGACAGATGGCGCAGTGTTGCGCCAATTACCCTGCATCTTCCCCTCCCAACGTAGCCAAGGCAGCTGGATCCTGGGGCTAACGCGAAGGACTACTCAGTCCTACCCACAGTACACTGCAGAGAAGTGAGTAATTCAGAGGATTTCTACACCAGCAGTGTCTTCACAACAGTCCACAAAGCTCAGCACAGAACAATAGAAACATGAGAAAACAAGCCAACTAAACACCTGGCACAATCCCCACCTTCCCCATAGACAACCCAGGAGGCACTGGAAGGGAGAACAGCAAAAGGAAGCCACGCACCCAACTGTGCGAAACGACGGCAGGCAAGACGCAGCAAGGACGCACTGAGCAGGACCACAGAAGATGTAACTGAACAGATGAAGGACCTAAACACAAAGGATCCAAGAGAGTTCAGAAGACACTGATAAAGGCTTACTGACATAAAAGAAACGGTAAAAATCATGACCAGTTCAGCAAAAAATTAGTCAATGAAAAGATTTCAACCAAATCTAGAAGCTTAAAAATTACACTGAAGGATGGGCAGCCGAGGCAACCAATGTGAGGACAGACTTTCAGAACCAGAGGACGCTGGACACCTGCAAAGCCCAACTCCTCACAGACACCTTACATGCAGCGAAGGAGCACGGGCAGTGCATCCAGCAGCTGCTGGACGCCGCCGCAGAGAAGCCCGCTCTGAGGAATCAAGAGGACGCCAAAAACTCAGGAGGCAAATCAAGGCATAAAAAACCTGTGTGCAGAAATAATGGCAGGAAACTCTCGAATACAAAGAAACACACATGAGAAAAATGAGGCAGAGGAAGCCCAAAGCCATGACCAAGAGCCGCTCTCCCTGCCACAGTCCTCTCACAGTACCACAAGGCCACCCAGACACAGAACCCTAAAGGCTCTGGGGACAGCGATGAATCCTGCACAAAGGCAAACACAGTGCGTCCGAGCAGACTTCTCTACCCAAACCTTAGTGACCAGCGGCCAGTGGTGAAATGTGTTGCGTCTGGAAACGTAACTTCCAACCCTAACTTACGTGCCCTGTAAACCTTCCCTTCAAAATTAAAGGAGAAATAAGGCATCCCTGTAACAAAGAGCATCTCAAGAAACACGTGACTACCAGATAAGCACCACACAAAATCCACGTCTAAGCACCAGCTTCCCCTGTACATTAAAGACCAGTGGGGTACCCAGGAGGCAAAACTGCACAACAGCTCTGGTTTTTCTATGACAGGTTCCCAGGATTCCCTAGTGAAGCGCTGTGTATCGTGGCACACCTAGAAAGATACGTGCCACCAAGTCAAAGAGAATGACTACAAGTGGCACAAGAAATAATATTAAGGGGCCAGGCGTGGTGGCGCACGCCTGCAATCCCAGCACTAGGGAGGCTGAGGCAGGAGGATCAGTGTGAGTTCGAGACCAGCCTGGGCTACAAAAAGTGAGCTCAAGGCCAGCCTGAACTATATATGAGACCCTGTCTCAAAAAGACAAAAAAAAAAGAGAAAGAAATAATATTAAGAAAAAATGGGATCACACCAAATTAAAAAGCTCCTGCACAGCAAACAAAACACAGAGTGAATCTGTTTACAATATGATAAAGACTTATAAATTTAAACCTGATACATAAAAAGCAAAAAATAAAAACTAAAAAGTGACAGTTAAGTTTGACTGTCAAATTCAACACACATCCTTTTCTTTTTATGCTGGGGGTCCAACTCAGGACCTTACACTTAAAACACATACTTTGGAGCCCATGTGGAACAGCTACCACTACAGAGAAAGAACTAGAAAGTTCTGATGAATCCAGAGCCGACTGCGAAGCCCTGCTTTGCAGTGCGAGGCCAAGGACAGGGTGCCAATAACCACGCGTATTTGCCTTGGCTTCCCTCGGCACTATTCTTTTATTTCAGTCACATATGATTTTGATTACCCTGAGAGGGACTAGGCTCCAAAAAGTTTTCAAACATTAAAGAGAATACAAAATTTTATTTTATTTTTCATTTTTATGTATTTGGTGCAGGGTCTCACTACACAGCTTGGACTCTTAGTGATCCTCCTGTTTTAGTCTCCCCAGTGCTGCAATTACAGGCATGTGCCACCACACCTGGATTTGAGAATATAAAATTTTATGTAGACCAAATTTGACAACTGCAGAACCTATTTTTATATCTTCTTACATATATATATATATATATATATATATATATATATATATATATCATAGATCTTTAAAATAATTCACTTTAACTTTATCTTGTGTTTAATGTGACCATAGTAAAGATTTCACTAGAAATATGAACAAAATTTATTCTGGAATAAACTACAGACTGCTTCTACTTTCAAAAAGAACGTACTTGTCTACCAATATAAACTTTTCAGTGTGTTACAAGGAGAGTCCAAAGCTAGGTCACAAATTTAGTGATTTGGATTTGTCAGGACATTTGGTACCCCAAACATGGACACTTTAAGTTCTAAACACTAAGGCCAGGCATGTTGGTGCACGCCTGTAATCCCAGCACTTGGGAGACTGAGGCAGGAGGGTCAGTGCAAGTTCGAGACCAGACTGGGCTACAAAAGTGAGCTCAAGGCCAGCCTGAAGTGCATAGTGAGACCCTGTCTCAAAAGAAAAGGAAAAGAAAAAAAAAAAGCACTTAAGTTCTAAACACTGTCTGCAGTAATAAAGCAAAATGAAATTAGGTAGTAGATTTGGAGTCTCACTGCCTATGTGATTTTACAGAAATACTTGGGTCTAAGCATCAGCTTCAGGGGTAAGTTACAGACCCGTGGGGCATTCAGAAGGCTTCAGCACGGCAGCTCTCTATCTCATGCCACAGGTTACCCGCATTCCCGGTTAAGCTCCGCATTGGTATGCGTTGCTCATTCCAGCGACTCCTAACCTGCTGCTAGAGAAACGCAGACACTGACATTCTGGAAGACGGTATTTCGCCTCCCGTAGAGGTCACTTTCATATTACTAAAAAATGCTTTTCCATTTATATGTCCCTAAAAGGGGTATTAACTGTTTCTGCTATGAAAAAAAAAAAAAATTAGTATCTAAACGTCACTATTAAATGCATAGTGAACAAAAAAGTAAAGTACATAATTAGATTAAAGAACAGTAACAACAAAAATGTCTACTAAAATTACAGGACTCCACTGTGGGTGTGCAGCCAGGAGCAGCAAGGGCACCATGAGCTCCGCTCTTGCCAATCAGCCCTGATAAAGCGGAAAGCGAAACAGCGCAGACCTGACCCACGATCTGACGGCAGGTGAAGACGAAGGCGGCCTCCCCGAGCACTGTGAGGGCTGCGGCACCCCGCACTGCGCGCACAGCTCTTCTTATTTTTCCTTTCAGTCTGGGTCTTGCTAAGCTGCCCAGGCTGGGCTCGACCTGTGCTTCCCCTGCCTAAGCCTGCACAGCAGCCCCCAGACTCTGGACTATCTTGATGCCACTGATTTCAAATGCATTCCTGACAGACACAGGCTTCATCGTACAAATACTGGCATCCACGCCATACTGAGAGATAATATTCTAGTCTTTGGATAATCACACATCAAATGTAAAAATGAAGACTGCCGCTGCTTATCTGTTGTCCAGCATACACTGCATTTTAGTGGCATAAACATCACTGTTCATTAATCATTTCCTACACATTCCTGGACTCAGGGCAGGTACTGGGTATGGTGTGCACTTACGATCCCAGCTACTCGGAAGGCTGAGCAGCCCAGGCAACTTAATGAAACTCTAGCTCAAGCTACAATTACACAGGGGCTGGGATGCAGCTCAGCCCTAGAGCGCTTGCTTGCCTGGCAAGCCTGAGGCTCTGAACTCAATGACCACTACTGCCAGAAAAAAAGAGACAACAGCAGTGAGCAAATGTGGACAAGATGGTTCTGCAGAAAGCCACTCACAGGCCTGCCCATCACAGCCCCAGGCCACCTGCTGGCGCTGCTCACCTTGCCTGGGCCAGCGTCTCCCGGCACAGGCGCGGGGACGTCGCCCACGGGCTTTCTTTGCGCTTCTGGAGTGGGGCAGCTTTTTCCCCTGTCGTCCACAGACTTCTTGGCATCCGAAGTTTCATGTTCACTTTTACTCTGTCTTTTTAATCCTGCAGTCTCTTTGCCCCGCTTCGCTGGGGTTTCTTTCTCTTCCTTCTTGGCGTGTTCACCTTCTCTCTTCTCCATTTCTTCCTTGGCTGTCTGTTGACTTTCTGGGACTTCATTCTCTTCGGCTTCTTGTTGGTTTCTGGCTTCTTGCTCTTGTTCCTCCCTCCGCAGCTTCTCCTTCTGTTCCTCTTGCTGCCTTTCCCGAAGTTCTTTTTCTTGCTTGCTTTTCTCCATGAGCAGAGCGGCTTCTGCGTGGATCCGCGCTTTCTCTTCATCTGTTAGCACGGCAGCTGCAGAGGGAAACGCCGGCTTGGTGGAGCGGTCGGGGACGGCTGCTGCACTCTGAGGAGACTGCTGCTCGTGGTCCGGGCTCTCCGACCTCGCTCTGTGCTCTTCAGGCAATCTGACTGCTGGCTTTTTGGTACGATCGATCTACAGAAACAAAAACAGCAGAATGTAACCCTGGCTCCTGAAACCAAGCTGTGACAAAGGACAGTCCCTCAACAGAGGAGCGGCAGCCTGAACATCTACTGGTGCCCTACTCCACGCCGGGCTCCGCGCTAACTGAGCTTGGGCGGGAGGCTCGGGGTGGCATTTCCAGTTCACCCCCATGGGTTCTATACATGGCATTTACGAATGTGCTCAGGCAGAGACTGAAATCTAGCGCTGCTGCACCTAGGCTCTAGCTCCACTCACCATCTTGGCTATGGCCCTCCTTCTAGTTTCCATGCTGTAGCCAGATTGATCATTTCAGGAGAAATCTGACCATGTTCTTCACATTTTAAATTGCTGCCCACTATATTCTGATCGTATCTAAATCTTTGGCATGGCCTGTAAGTCCCTATATAGTCCTAATCTGCCTTCTTCTTATCACCCCCCCTTCTTTTTTGAGACAATGCAGTTCAGGCTGACCTTGAACTTGTTTTATAGCTCAGGCTGGCTTTGAGCTTGCAGTGACCCTCCTGCCTCAGCTTCTGGAGCTCTGGGATAGCAGGTGTGCACCACGGCACCTGGCAACCTCCTACTATTCTATATACCAGCGATGCTTGCCTTAAAAAATGTTCTTCGAGCTTGCTGTGCTCCTTCCAGCTCAGGTCTTTCTTTTATACCAGGGTCTCACTATCCAGTTTGGATGCACAGTGACCTTCCTGTCTCAGCCTTCTCAGCGCTGGGATTACACGTGTGCACCACCACAACTCAGTTTCGGGGCAGGCATGGGGATCGAACTTGGTACCTTGCATTTGCCAGGTAGGCGCTTAAATAAATCACTGAGCTAAGTCCCCAGACCCCAGCTCAGATCTTTATGTCAGCTGTTCACCTAGCTAATGCCCACTCACAGGAGGGTCACTGGGGGTTCCAGATCAGCCTGCACTGTATAGTGAATTCATGGCAAGCCTGAATTACAGTGAGACCCTACCTCAAAAACATAGGTAAAATCTTCCCTCCTGGAGCACAAGTTCTGAAAAGGTAGAGATGATGTTGGGCACACGGTTAATAAATATGTTGTTGAAAGAATATTTTAATGCCAGGCATGGTGGTGTATGCCTATAACCTCAGCACTCTGGGACGTGGAGGCAGAAAAACTGCTAGCTCAAACCCAGCCTGGGCAATTTGGTGAGACCATCTCAAGACAAATGGGGATGTGGCTCAGCATGAAAGCCTTGTGTTCAACCCCTAATACAGAGGATGAAAATCTCTTAACCACTTTGTAGAGGTAAGAAACTATCCCAGGCATGATGGTGCATACCTGTAATCCCAGCACTCTAGGAGGTCAGGGCAAAAGGATACTGAACTCAGGCCCAGCCTGCACAACTCAGCAACTTAAGGAGGCCCCAGCTCGATAAAAAAGGGATGGTGATATTGGGGGAGGGGCACTAGTTTCCTTCAAGCTAAGTCATGCGTTTCCTTATGTCCTCATTAAATGAGTTAACTGTCCATTACCTCAGTTTGACAGCACACTAACTCCACACCACTTGGCAATACAACACAGTAAAACAAAAATGACAATTCCTAGAAACAAACTACTCAATATTCTTATAAAATTAATTTTATGTATTTCTTTTGGAAATAAAGAGAAAGTAGTGAAGAAAAAATATCTTTTCTAGCACCTTTTCACTTCTTTCTGCCTTTAGAAAGACAGACAAAAACAAAACCCACACTCTCTTCTTTTCTACACATATTTGGGAATTCACATTTTGATAGTTTAGCCCCTTACCCCTTATCCTTCTTGTCCCTCTCTTTCCTTCTGTAGTGCTGGGAATGAGACCCTGGGCCTTTGCACTCAGATCCATCCCCAGCTCTCTCAGCTTTTGAGACAGCGTTTCATTAATTTTCTACACTGCTCAGGCTGGGTTTGAATTTTGTGATCCTTCTGCCTCAGTCCCCATGACCGTTGGGGTTACAGGCACGCACCATGTTGCCCGGCTCTGTTGCTCCCTAATGCTAACTGTGCAGCTGGGACCATGTGACTTTATGTTATTAGTCTGTGTCTGCATTACATAATGATCATGTTCATCTCGGCAGTTGGTGCCTGTGCACAACACATCATGCTCCCTTTACCTCCCTACTCCTCCATCTCTGGGTTCCCTCTGTGGTGATTAACTAATGGTCAACTCGCAACACCCAGCTGAACCACCTCAGAGTGGTTCTGTGTGTGGAAGAACCTGAGGACTGCTGTTGCCAAGAGCGTGAAAGGAACAACTGGAGAGGACAACAGGGAGCCACTGATCCTCCCAGAGCAGCCTGTCAAGCTGGCTTTCCTGAACCCAGCTGTCATCATCAGAGGAGCTGGGGTCCTCGCTGTTACTGTGGATGGCCTCAGTTCTCTCTGGGGAGCTCTGGTCCGTGAGCGTCGCTTCCTGGCTCTGGCGCAGACCCCTCGGCCGCTGGCCCAGATCCTTCATCCCACTGGCACAGACTTTCTAGCTTCCACGCCTGACCTTGGGCCTTCCCAGTTAAGAGCCTCAGTGCAGACGTGCATAAGAAACTGTCCTGGGCTCTAGGTCTCCAGCTGGACTCGTGCAGGACACTGCCACGGATCCAGGCCCTCAGCTGGGTTCTTTGGGTCGCGAGTGTAGACAGCTCTCCTGCACTCTTCTGCATTTGACTCTCTGGGTGAATATTATAAAATCATCCTATAAATCACGTGTCCTGTATGAAAATCTATTCCACTGTAAACCACGGCTACAACACTTCCACATTTATAGCAGCAGATCTATTTCCTTGTTTCCTATTATCTAGTTTTCATTTTTTTAATTTACATTTTGAGTTTCTCATATAAGAGAAGCCATGTGGGCTGGCCAGATAGCTCAGCAGACTAAAGCGCCTGCTTAGGCAGGCACAGGGACCAGGGTTCAATCTCTGGTGTGCTGTGCTGGCCCTGCTCCGGAGGCACACTGAGACAGGGACTGAGACGGGGACAGAGACTGGGCATGGTGGTGCATGCCTGCAATCCCAGCACTTGGGAGGCTGAAAAGAGGAGGATCTCTACGAGTCTGATCTGTGTAGTGAGACCCTGTACCAAATACATTTTTAAAAAAAGAGAGAAGCCATGTGACATTTACTTCTGTGTCTGATCTACAGGTGGCTCCCAAGCATCCACCGTTATGCGTTGTGCTGCCGTAAACATGAGCGTCCATGCGTCACCGTAACACAGTGTCTCCGACTCTTGCGGGAAGGTTGCTACACAGCTCTGGCCAGGTCCCGTGAGTTTCTAGTCGTAGTTTCTCACGCTCATTTCCACAGTGGCTACACTACGTTACACTCCCGCCGAAGCACAGAATGGTCCCCTAGACCCACAGCTTCTTCGGTATTTGTTACTCTTTTCTTGATGATGGCCATTCTTTCTGGAGAGATGGAATCATGGTGTTGTTTTAATTTGCATTCTCTAATGGCCAGATTTGTGCTTTTTTCATGAGTTTTTATGGCTATTTTGGTTGTCCATGTTTTATGTGGCTTTTTATTTGTTGGGGGTCATCGAATTCTTTTTTTTAGTTCTTCATTGTAGATATTAGTTCTCTGTCTTGAGGATCAGCTGGAAACGCCCATTCTGTGGCTGTCTCTTCATTCTGTCGGTTGTTTGCTTTGCAGAAGTTATTTAATTTAATAGAATCCCACTGGTTTGCTGATGCCTGAAGTTGTTTCAGACGCAACCCAGACCCTGGTCAGGAGGCCCTTCTCTCTGCCTGTGTCTTCATGAGTTTCACCTATTTTGTCTTCCAGCCGATTAGGTGCTTCTGTTTTAACATTTAGGTCTTGGATGCACTTTTACTTTAGTACATGGTGACGTATACGGGTTTAGATTCAACCTTCTGCATGCGGACAGCCAGCTTTCCCAGCACCACTTAGTAAAGAGGCCGTCTGTCCTCCAGAGTGTGTTTTTTGTCCCTCTGTCAAAGATCAGATGGCTGAATGTGTCTGGGATTTTTTGCAGCCTCTATTCTGCTCCCCTGATCTGCCTATCTGTTGCTGTGTCAGTTCCTTGCTGTCTTTATCACTGTAGCTTTGCAGTACACCCTGAGGTCCGGGCTCGTAGTGTCCACTTCTTCACTCATGCTGCCAGGCCCCGAGTTTCATCCCAGTGCACAGGGGAGCTGCCACATTTTATTCAAATACCTTGGTCATTTTTAAAGCTTTACATAAATCATTGTTAAAATGTCATATTTAAATAAAACAGAACTAATTTTTGGGGGGTGCTGGTCTACAGGGTGTTCAGGTTCTCACTACTAGATCAAACTTGTAGTGATCCGCCTATTTACAGCCTTCCAAGAGCTGGGATTGCAGGCGAGTGCCACCATGCCCAGTCTCAACTGCTATCTAAGTGTGCCCTGGGGGTGGGGCCCGGCACATAAAGCCTGGGGGTTTCGCCCCTGGCCCCTGCACCTGCTTGCAGACACTTTAATCTGCTGAGCTATTTGGCAGGCCCTTAAAGTAATTTGTTTTAAAGCTAGAACGCTGACGACCCACTTCTATCTTGCCAGCCTATTTGGGAAAATACAGTTGGCTCTCCATATCCACATTCAAAACTTTTTTTTAAGTGGAAAAAAGGTAAAACAAAATTTCGTAACAAGATAATAGGAGAAGGGCCAGCCAGATAACAATATGTAATGTATTAACTATTGGTATTCTCCTATTATCTTTTTTTTTTTTTTTTATGAATTTAGGATAGTGTCTCAACAGTGTATGGGGTCTCACTATGTAGATCAGACTCATACTGATCCTCCTGTTTTCAGCCTCCCAAGTGTTGGGATTACAGGTGGGTGCCACCACACCCAGTTTCAATCCCAGTCTCAGTGCACCCTAGGGGAGGGGCCAGCACAGAAGGCCAGGGATTGAACCCTGGTCGCTGCACTCTTCCTAAGCAGGGCTTTAGTCTGCTGAGCTATCAGGCCGGCCCTACAACACCACTTTGTGTACAGGGTTTGGGCATCTATAGATTCTCTTACCCTCAAGAAGCCCCAGATCAAGTCCCCAGAAGATTTTGAGGGACAACTGTACTACTGGCCAAATACAACACAAAGAAGCAAACAAGCAAACCCCCAAGAATTTTTCTACTTCTGTGTGGAAACAGAAGCTTTTCTGATCTTTTTTTGGCACTGGGAATAGAACTCATGATGTCACACGTGCCAGGTGGGCACTGTGCTGCTGGGCTGTATCCCCAGCCCTACTGCTGACTTTTTTTTTTTGGGTGCAGGGTCTTGCTACACAGCTCCGACTCATGGTGATCCTCCTGTTTTCTGCTTCCCAAGTGCTGGGATTACAGGCACGTGACACCACCCTATTACTGATTTTTGTTTGGGCAAAAAGTCATTAGTTTTGAAATCCTTTGAATTACCTAGACTCTAATCAAAAAATTCTGTAAAAATAAAGTTGCCAAGATTATATATAAAACTTCTTTTCTGTACTATACATTTAATATAGTATAAAAACAGAACAGAGTTTAGAGCAAAGCAAGCCACTACCTGCGGGACATGCTTTGTAACAGGCACCGGCTGGACCGGGGGTGAGACACCAGCTTTGGGAGCGGCGAGCGGCTCGGCCGGCACGGGCGCGCTCAGTCCTCCCGGGTCCTTCGTCAGTTCTGTACTCTGATCTCCTTCCAGAGGCGGCGGCGGCGGCATCTGAGCAGGAGGCTTGGAAGGGACCGATTCTTCCAGTGAGGGATAAGTGAAATCCACTGAAATCCACCAAAGAACACCATTACTTTAAAGAACAGCAAGTTCTATCTATAGTGCTGGTATCTGTCATGCATGTTGTATGTGAGAGTTAAATACAAGCTAACTGAAACGACAATCCCAACAGTCTTCCAGGATATGTGTATTTTTAACTGAAAACAGGACAAATGCACAGCAACAAGGACGACGACCCTGAAAACATTAATAATCTATTTTATATTTACTAAAGTAATTTGAAACAAAGATTTCCACATACATACATGAGATAGACACCTCTTCGTTCTTGCCTCGTGGGGGTGGAGTGACTTTAGCATTTGTTGTGTACTGGGGATAGCAAAGGAGCCAGTTTTCATAGCCCCCCTCTAAAATCAGGGGCTCACTACGCAGGACAGTTTTGCTCTCCCACTATAAAATAAGGAAATGGCACTTTTAATATGGCAGCAGTCCAATGACAGCTAAACACACAATAAATGTAAATCAATTGCTTCCTTGAAGGCAAGATTCATTTTCTAAATGACCAAAAAATAATGCAAAATTCCACATTACGTACATGAGAATACATAGGTCAGGTTTTACAAGCCACATGATCTTAAAATAAAAATCAGAAAATTAATAAATACAAAATGAATATCGTGTATAGCCTCACAACCCAGAGACACCATTGAACATTTTGGAGTTTATTCTTTTTTTTTGGCGGAACTTGGGTTTGAACTCATGACCTTGCACTTGCCAGGCAGGCACTTGTGCCATGGAGCTATCTCTCTGGCCCCTCTGAGTTTATTTATTAGTTCATTCTTTATTCACACGTGTTTATAAAACACAGTATAAACATTCTTTGTGGCACTTTATTCTCAGAGTTTTCCAACCTAGATATATACTTCCTTTTTTAGTTTTGTTTTTACAAGGCAAAGAAACTCTTCTGACACTACGTTTCTTTCACAAGCACATCTTTATGAATCCAGAGCTGTCATCCCTTATAATCACTAGATGCTGTTCTATTCTACACACACAAACACCTCAACAGTGAATCAGGCTTCTGAACACCTTCCCCCCATTGAACTAGAAGCAACACTAAGGCCATCAACATGACCCCTACCTATGTGCACACCCAGCCACCACCCAGGGACAAGTCCCCCAGGGGAGCTGCTGAGCCAAGGCATAAGGGCATTTTCGGGTTTTAACTGTGTGTATTGCTAATCTTCAAAATAATAATTTAAATAAGCTGTTTACATATTTCTTTACTATTACATCTCGCAGAAGAGCTGCTGGTTTAACAGTCTGGTAGATGATGTCAAACGGCCCCTTTGCAGACTATGCCAATTTACAAATGTAGCCAACAGTACTGTGGGAATGCTCGTCACAAGTCTTTATAACTTCTACCAAACTAGTGGACATAACATTGCATCTTTAAAAAATACTTACTTATTTACTTATTTGGCTCAGGGTCTTGCTACGCAGTTCAGACTCACAGTGATCTTCCTGTCTCAGCCTCTCCACTGCTGGGATTACAGCACGCACCACCATGACCGGCTTTGGGGCAGGCACAGCGTGCCTGGCGTTCTGGGCCCAGCACAGTATGCAGTGCAGGGATTGATCCCAGGTCTTTGCACTTGCCAGGCAGGGGCTCAGGCTGCTGGGCTCTCCCCACAGCCCAATATCTTGCTATAATTAGCATTTCTTCATTTATGAAGTTGAACTACTTTTCATGTTTATGAACTAAGCATTTAAATTGTTGCATGACTCAACTAATCTCAACTTTTATCATTTTTCTATAGAATTACTTATTTTCTTAGTGAACACTGCAAGTATTAAGGAAACTAGTCATGTATGTCACAAACATTTTTCCTGATTTTTTAACTTTATGCCATGGTTGACATAGTTCAATAACGTAATGATCGTCTATGACGTTCTGGTTTAGAATCAAACTTAGTAATTTTAAAGATCAGCGCTTTCCTCCTGTAGCGTGCTGCTTCAGTGTCACATCTGCATCTCTGACCTGTGAGGCAGGTGGTCTGCTCTAAGGACGCAGCAGGCGCGAAGCCACTGTCCATCACCGCCCGCAGAATTCACCCATCATCCTCTAAATGTTCACATTTCTCAAGCTGAATTTCATGAAACTGGGACTTCGGAAGGTGAAAGCCGTGGGACACTGTAGTTCCAATACACTCAGCCCAAATCACCTCATTTCTACTTTCCTGTGTTAAACCACGCCCTGCGTTAAGGCCTACGGACTGTGCCCCTGGAGGCAGCACCCCGAAATCAAGCCCCACAGCAGCAGCAACAGAGTCTGATTCTCATTACGTGTCTACCAGCCTTTCACACAAGCCCTCGCTCAGTTTTGTTAATTCATCTTAAGGTGCATGTCCCTGATCCTAGCAGAGCTGGCGTCTCCACGGCAGGGTTACAATCAGATTCAGGGTGTTTCAAAACACTTAATACTTTTGATTTCTGTCTTTTAACATTATGTATGTGGGGTTTTCTGTTTGTTGGTTTTATATCTAACAAATTTCTTCTATGAAGTCTAATCTGTCTTCTTTCACTCTTATGCTTTAGTTTAATTCTCAAAACAAGAAATTTTTCATATAGATCAGTTCATTATTTGGTGATTTAAAATTTTTTCTTTAAATCTGAATTTTAAAAAATTCCACAGAGCATGATGGATCTTTTAGTTAAGAAAACAACTAGTCAACATGGCTTCCTAACAAAGCAGGACAGGCTGGTAGTTATAGTAAGCTAACAAGGAAACTTGGCTAACCTTGAAAAGTGCATCTTTCAGACTCCGTAGAGTTGTTCCAAGCCGTAAATCTTCTGCAGAACTAAACCAGTCAAGAAGCACCACATAATCCACACTCCCCCTCTTCTTCCATGTGTCCTTTGAGTCCTCTGGGAGGTTCGCTTCAATCCAACTAGCAGTGACTCTGAAATGCATTAACATTCACATTGGGGCGAAAGGCGAAGAGACTCTAATACACTATGTGGGGGAACAGGGAACACTGAGTTCTCCCCTAACCTGCACCACAGCACAATCAATTTTAAGTGAATTTCTTCCTGGGGTCACACTGTACACTGAAGTATTAGTAGCCTAAATAACCCTCTCACTCCTGCAGGTTGGAAAATGATGTCAATAATTACTAGAGACTGAAGAAGTACATTTAATTTTAGCCCTCACTTTTTTTAAAAGCATCAAAACTGAAAGCAGAGAGAGTCACCTGACTCTCATCTACAATGAACGATGGGTGCCACCTGGGTACCCTCACTCGGTGGCTGGCCTCTCACACCCACCCAGTTGGCAACAGGTTTACTTCACAGACACACAGAGCACTCAGCATGTGCCAGGCACTGTCCTGACCCTTTAACTCATAGAGCTCTCTGAACCTTCCCAACAGCCTGTAAGGTGACATTAGTCCATTTTATAGATGAGGAAGCCAGGCACAAAAGGGCTGACACGCCACAGTTACAGCTGGCAAGTGCAGGGAAGACCAAAACTCAGGCCATCCGGCTGACGCCTATACTTTCAGACACTTTGTCCTGCGGCCTCCCGCAAATCGGCTCTGGATGACATCAGGGCCACGTCAGAGCGTGCTGTTCCCCTCCTCTTCCGCTTCTGCATGCGCAGAAGTCCTCACAATGGCCAGCAACACCATGTGCCGGCCCCCAGCACCAGGTAACCTCCTGCGGCCCGCCGGCTTCCTGGGAGTCCCGGTCATCCAGGCGTGCCCCCGCACAGGCAGGCCTCTGCTTCTGCGGCCTCTGCGTGTGGAAGCCTCTCCCCCCCAGGTCTGCGTCACTTATTCCCTTATCTCTTCATGACTCGCTCACAGCTTCTTTTGAGGCCCTCTTGGACTAAATGCTAAGATTCACCCCATGCACGCACACACGCACGCTCTAGCATCTCACCATACTCATCAAACATTCAGCTTAGTATTCCTCATTTTGTAAGTTTTCACTGTCAGTTTTACCTAGCCTCTTTCCCCATTAAAGCTCTGTGAAGGCAACAATTTCTCTCTGTTCAATGACCTAGGCCCTAGCACTCAAAATCACTACCATCTCAGCCCATGGTAAGTGCTTCTAAGTATTTGCTGAGTGACTGAACGACACACATTTACTTCCCTGGGGGGCAGTGCCAGCACCTCTACTGAAGGGCTCAGCACACAGCAGGCATGGTACTACCTGACTGACGCTGGGAAGCAGGGCAGGACTTGAAACCAAGACCAAAGACTTGGATAAAAAAAAAAAAAAC
>PVKN010018012.1:0-17039 GCA_004027915.1 Capromys pilorides
GCATCATCAAGTGGCCATGCGGCTCTGTGGTCAGGAAGGTGGGGGCAGGACATGTGAGGGAATATGCCCAGGCATGAGCCCAGATAGGAGCCAAGGGAGCCCCAAGTCCTCCCCTCTCCCTCTGGCCCTGTGTCCTCAGTGTCCAGGGCTCCCTCACTGAGCCTTTGTTTGTAAATGTCACCTCCTCTCTCCCAGGAGGGGCAGGCAGACAGCACAGGGCAAGAGCAAGAAAGGCGTCCTATGTGTCATCTGCCAGCACAAGCCATCGTGGGGGCCAGGGAGCGGTGGCAGGGGGAGCAGCACAGGCCCCCCTCCACTTCCCCGCGGAAAAATTTCATAGAACTGTCAGACATGTAATAGAACTGTCGGAAGTACAGGAAACCAGCTACACAGATTACAAAAACATATGTCAAGGACCTATTGGTTTCGTGACAGTGTGAAAATCATAATTCCTCCATCAAGATAGAAAATAGAAACAGGAAAGCCAGGCATACTTTGGCACCCAACTGCTGAGAGAGGCAAGTCCAAGCTGCCAGGGGGCTGGGCGGAGAGCCTGCAGTGCGGCCCTGTAAGTGGGGTGCCCAGACCCTCCATGCCTTGGGTGCCTGCTCCTCCAGGGCAAAGCACTCAAGCACCCCCTGAACCAACTGGAGTGGACTCCCCTTAGATGCCACCCTTTTCCTTTGCTCCCTTCCTGAGGTTACTCTCTGGGCTCCTCTCCTGAGCAGTGAAGGGACTGGAAGGTGGGAAAAGCCAGGGCACAGGGGCCTGGCAGGAATCCCAGTGTTATAAAAGTCACCCAGCGCCACCTGGTCCCCTTCCCTCCAAGCAGCTGCGCCTCTGGGCTGGCCCTGCAGCACTTCCTGCTGTTGCTGGTGGAAACCTGCCCCTGCCTGCCACAGTCAGAGAAGGGACAGGCACAGATGGCGCCCAGCCTGCGGACAGTGCAGGGACATCTCAGAAGCTAAGCACGCACTGCACAGTCGACGTGCCTGGGTTGCACCTGCGGATGCTTGGCCAAAGTTCTGACAGCTCTGGGCCAAGCTGTCTGAATGTCCACGGAGACAGTGGCACTCAAGAGCCTTTTTCTGTGGAAAGTGTTTCCAAGACGGGAAGCTGATGTCACTCAGGAGCCTGGAAAGTGGCTGTTTCCAGGCTGCATCCGCAGAATCACCACGGCTCCTACCTGTGCGGGTCATGTCTCAGCTCCAAAGCATTCTATACCTGGAACTGTGTGGGTCCTGTTCTCTCTCTGCCAGGTGGAGGTGACGATGCTGGCTGCAGGCAGGCTTCCCCTTCAGTTCCCACAGCACCTCCTGCCCAGTCTTCTCCATGGAACGGGTGTCCAGGAAGGAGTTACCATCTAGGGAATTTATTAGGGACACCCGCAGGCAAGGGGTGGTGGGGGGAGCAGAGGGCTAGAGATCGCACAGGCCTGACCACACAGGCCACTCAGTAAGGGCTCAGAGCATATTCCTCATCCTCTCTGTGCTGGGCCATGGCTGTCTGAGCTCAGGGGCTGGGGCCCTGGATGGGCTGTGCCACCACAGCATGAGATCTCCAGGGTAACCACGGTGTCCCAGCTCTGACACTGTCCCTCAGCCTTCAGCACTGTGCCCTGTGCTCTGCCCAGCAGCTCAGCCTGTCCAAGGCCTCTTGGAGTTGAGATCCTCCAAGCTGTGCACTCTGATGTCTGCTGCTCCCTTGCTGGCACTCACAGCCGTGGGTGCCAACGAAAGGGGGTCCTTGTCCTTGTGACCTGCATGCCCTCCCTGTCTCACCCCAGTCTGGAAACAGCCACATCTCATGCAGATTGCCCCACGGTGAGGCCAGCTGGCAGGAGACCCAGGGCTGGCAAGGGCATCAGGGTCCAGGCTCGCTGACCCCAGAACCCACACCAAAGTCCTTGCTTGGGGAGGAGAGCGGGAAGGCACAGGCACCAGTGGTCAGCATCACAGTGGCATCCACACTTGTCTGTCTGGGCCCGCGTCAGGATGCTGGGGTCTGTGCATCTGTGTGCCAGGAAATGGACTTGTACCCCGAAGCCTTGTTGGTAGCAGCTCCGGAAAGACAGCACCCAAGAAGCAGAGGCCCCGCCCCTTCCATGAGCCAGGGAGGCCCCTAGGGCTCCCCATCCAGCCTCAGCCCAAAAAGAACAGGTGCACTCATCTACATGACAGATGGGGTGGCCACAGGGAAGACTTCCGGTCTGTCTGCCTCTGGGCCGCCGTAGCCTTCCTAATGGCCAGGCAGCCAGGGGACAGCCAGTCTGCTGCACTGGCCACACCTAGCCGGGAGCTGCCTTGCCTGTGAACTTCAGCAGACTGGAGACATTTTATCCTTCTCTCTCTGTGCGCCATTCATGTGATAGAAAAGCCCAGAAGCACTGATTCCAGTCTGACCCCATCCTAAGGATGAGGACACCAAGACCTAAGGAGAGAAGAGCTACTTCCTCAGACAGCAGCAACCGAGTGAGTCGGTTCTCATCCCCAGGCTCCCATCAGCTCCAGCTGTGTCTGGGCCTCTGTCCCCTCCCTCCCATAGCAAGATATCAGGCCCGGGGACCCCAGTTCTCTGCAAACAGAGAGGCCATCTCTCCCACAGTCCCACTATCTCTCACTCCCTCTCCATGAGAAGGCATCATTCCGGAGCCGGATGTTCAGCTAATAAATATGTATGTGGGATTTTTATTACTTAATAGTTGTAAGGTTAATCGTCGTGGTGAACGCCTATATTTAATGTGTCAATGGAGCTGCAAAATGCCAGGCTGAATAGCTTTAACACACATTAGTTCTACTTGTGAATCTACAAATAGGAACCTTGTCAGAAAAGTATTCAAACCAAGATCAGTATTGATTTTGGTCCTCGGGAAAGGCACTGGACTGTGACAGCTTAAAATGATAAATGTCTAGAGAATTATTTGCCCGTATTGATAAAAAGGAGCAGATGTAAAGCTGACAGTCTCAGAGGGGGCGTTGCCGCCGAATGTGTGCAGTAGGTCTAGCACGCACGGCCAGGGGCTCAGAGCTAATCTCCCCTTTGACCTAGGGACAATCTGGGTTCCTCTGGTCCTGCCCTCCTACCAGGGAGGGGACATACCCAGCATCTGTGTCGGCTCTGCAGTACCATCACAGAAGCCTTGAGCCCATTGATTTATACAGAGCAGAGGTTGATCGAGCCCGTGGTTCTGAAAGTTCCAGTCCAATATGGAAGTCCACACTGCTTCTGTCCTCTGGCAGTGGCTGTCAGGTAGTAACGGCAGGGCACATGTGGTAGAACAAGGAAGGAGAAAGAGACAGAGAGACTGGGTCCCAAGTTCCCTGCAAGGACATGACTCCCGCTTCACCACCAGTGACCTGGTACTAGTGCCACTGTCTAGTACCATGGCACTTCCTGCTGCTACCACTCTAAGGAAAAAAGCTTCAATCCATGAGCCTTTGGGGACACCTGGTCAAGTCCACATTGGGTTTCTGCTCTAACCACCCACTGTGCTTAGGGAGGACACCCAAGCCCCAGCCTTCCACAGCCTCCCTCCTGGTCGCTTACCTTCTGTGGCCCACAAGACAGAATAGCCTTGAGCTCAGCCTGAGAACGCTGTCCCAAATGTCACCACTCCCCCCCACACACACACACACTCAGGCCCAAGTTCCTCCCAACCACAAATGCCGGCTACTGTCTTGTGGGCTTTTCCTCAGAGATTCGGCTCAACCCTCCTCCCACTTAGTGTGACAGCCCCTGCCTGCTTCCGCTGTCTGAACCCAGGCTTTCTTCAGGATGGAGTAAACCTGCCTTCTCTTCCGGTCTCCACTCCCACGACACCTGTTCTAGAAGCTTCCCTGGGACACCTGGCCAAGGACGCACTCTCTCCCCTCGGTCCCCGTGCCCTGCTATATTTTCTTCTGAGCTCTCATCATCACCTGAACATATCAATTTACACCAGTTCATGTTTGTCTGTCTCCCCCAGCCAGTGTCCTGTGCCACAGGGCAGACGTGTCATCTGTCTTCTTTGCCATTGTGGTTGATATCTGACATGTAGAAGGTGCTACATAACAGCTTGTGGAGCGAAGGAATAAATGAGTGCCCAACAAGCTTTCCAGCACCAAAATAAAATGCAGAATAGTGGCCATGGCTCCTTATGGCCTAAAGGGCCCAGTTTTTACATCTCAGTCTGACCAGCACCCCTGCCTCTGAAGGGGCCACGTGGCACTGCCTGTCTTCCCAACCCCAGGCAGGGTCTCCTCCTCCACCTACCCCAGGGGGGGTCACACTCCATGAGCACAGCCAAAAGGCAGCAGCAAGCAAGCAAGCGGGCCCCAAGGGGCCCTTGCATGCAGGAGACTGGGACAGCTTGGGAGGTTGCAGGTGATCCCCACCCGGAAGGAGCAGGGCTCCCCAGAAGACTGAAGGGAGACAGACAGATAGACAGACAGACAGACAGACAGACACCAGACAAACAGACCAGACGGACAGACCAGACAGACACGCAGACTGACTGACTGACTGACTGACTGACTGACTGACTGACTGACTGACAAGGGGTTTGTCCCAGCTCAGTGAATGGACCCAGAGCCACAGCCTAGGTCTCAGTGTCCTGTGGGTGAGCACTGTGCTTCCTCCCCTGGGTCACATCAGCCCCGACCAGGTAGGTGCCCTGCAGAACAGGCAGCACCTGCAACCCGCAGTGCACACCCTGCAGGGGTGGGGTGGGAGATTCCCGCCCAGTGCCCATCCAGGAGAGTCTGTGGTCACTGGTCACGACTAGGCTCCTAGGAAGAAGTGAGGGGTAAAGATCAGAGCATGGGGTAGCTCCCCACCCTGGCTGGGGGTTCCTGAAGGGGCGGTGGTGTTGATAAGAAGCAGGAGGAGGACATCCGTGCCCGTCCCCACAAGGCCACCCAGGCCTAGTCCTGCTTCTGTCCACTACTGGTGCTGCTCCTTCCTGCTTCCAGAAAGACCCTGGTGTTACCTGGAGCATGGAGACCCTGAGAGGTGCCAGAGACAAACCGCTCATTGCCCAAACCCAGAGACCAAGGCTCCGAGAAGGCAGTCGCTTGCCCAGCATCACACAGCACCGTCACAGATCTGAGACCTGTGCCTCTCAGGAAGTGGGCAGCACCGGTCAGTGCCCTGAGAGAGTTGATTCGTGCCACCACATGACTGTCACACCTCCACCACCACCCATGGCTTCTCTAGCTAAGGTAGCAGCTGAGAGAACACAGGACTGGGAGGCGGAGAACCTGGGTTCCAGAGTCAGCCCTGACTCTGCCCCTGCAGAGCCCTACAGGACCTCAGAGGCTGTGTCCTCAAGAGACTGTGGCCTGGTTCCGCGGGATGTGGGGTGAGGGGCAAGGTGTGTGGTGGGGAAGGAGTCCAGAGCCCACTGCGCTGCCCAAGCAGCTTTGTGCGAAGGTCTTTACTTGGACTTCTGCTGAGAGTCACCCAACTAA
Organism: Capromys pilorides; assembly: GCA_004027915.1. Classification (NCBI taxonomy): domain Eukaryota; kingdom Metazoa; phylum Chordata; class Mammalia; order Rodentia; family Capromyidae; genus Capromys; species Capromys pilorides. The sequence goes on from PVKN010018012.1 coordinate 5,448, forward strand.
AGGACTGCACTATTAAATACACAGGGGTCACATACCCCACTGTAGCCGGGGCAGCCTCTTTACCATGTCACACTGCAGCTGGTGAAGGGACTCCCCTTGGGCAAGAATCCCAGAGATGCCCTATCACTGGGGAAACCCTTAGTTCTGAACTGTTCATAGACTAAAAAAAAAAAAAAAAAAAAGGCTGCGAGGTTTTCACAACCAGAACTTTGACCAGACCAGCTCCTGGGAACTCTGCAAGGGCTTCTGGGAAGACAGGCGTCCTCCCCTCTGTCCTTCTTGAAGTGGCCAAGCCCAAAGCCCTCAGCTGAGGGAATGGCCACCCCACCCTGGGAGCTGCCAGCCTGATGTCCAGTAGGGAACAGAGAGACCGAGGCCAGGATGGCAGGGGTGTTGCAAGGGGCACAGTGGGTGACCATGCTGGCAAATCACAGACCCTTTGTCACCCTTCCCAGAGAGGCCAAAGTGACAAAGCAGAGACAGAGAACGGCTCTGAAGCCTCAGATGCCAGGCAGAGGGGTCAGGGGATGTTGGGCCCTGCAGTCTTGAGTGGATGAGGTCAGCAGGGACTCGAGTAGGAGCGGAAGGAAAGCACCAGGAGGCTCAAGGTGGCCTGTGGACGTGAAGGCAGCCCTCGTGGGCCACAGCCAGCTCCATCCACAGCCAGCAGAGACAGGGAAGGGATGCCTGAGGAGCCACATTGAGCAGTGTAGGAAGCCGGGTACCAACACAGCTGACCAGCAAGCGGGACAAGACATCTGGAAGAAATCACCGTGTGAGTTCCAGCAGCCATCCCCCCTGGAGTCCTCCCAGGACCAGTGTCTGGGAATTAGATGGCTCGCCACTGCCTATGGAGCTCCAAAGGCTGTGCCTGTCACCTCTGCTAGGACCCTCTGCAATCTCCGTGTGCACAGAACGAGCCATTTTTCTGAATGGCATCAACTTCAGCTGGTCAAGCTTGTAATAAGCAGATCCTTATTAACCACATGATCAAAACTGCTCTCTGAATCAAATGCTATACCCACAGGAATCCCAGAACCTAACCAGTGGCAAAGACAGCAGCAGAGAAACCTCTTTCACGTGTGATCTTTAGAGCCGCATGTAGGGCCAATGAAAGCTCAGCAGCATGGTTAGCAGAGCAGGAGGTAGGTCTTGTCTCCCTCTACTCCCTCCCCCTCCTGCCCCTACCAGGGAACCTCAGGGCTCCAGGGAACCCAGTCTGGAAACCAATGATTGGGTCTAACCCCCTGCATAGAGTGAATGAGTCAAAGCAGGGAGCTTATTCAAGGCAAAAGAAGTGTTCCGGACCTAGGACACAATGGGAAGGGAGGAGTTCTGGTCATTCTTTTCTGTTCTTTTTAATGTATTTGGTACAGGGTCTCACTGTGCAGCTCAGACTCATAGTGGTCCTCCTGTTTTCAGCCTCCTCAGCACTGGAATTACAAGCGTGCACCACCACACCCGGACGCAGCTCAGCAGGCGTGGGGGTGGGGCCTACACGGCCCATGGTGCCAGGAATGGAATCCCGATCCCTGCATTTGCCTAAGCAAGCATTTAGTCCACTGAGCTATCTCGCCAGCCCTTGGTCATTCTTTTTCTACTACCAGAAAACCATAGCCCATGCAGCATGTGGACAGAGGACCCAAGACCCGGCTGTCCCTCGCGAGGACCCTGTCTCTGCCTTTCCCTCCTTCCTTTCCAACAGTCAGAGCAGACGCTGCCAGAGCCAGCTCCTGTGCACAGTCCCGCTGTGATGGATGGCTGTGTGGCTGCCGAAGGTGTGCGCGTGCGGGCTTTATGGTCATTTTCCTACAGCCCAGACCTCTTAAACTCTCTTGTGGAAGCAGGTTAAGATGATTATGCAAATGCATGGAACTCTGAGCGATATTATGTCAGCGATGGAGATGTAAGACCTGAGACAGGCACAATACATGGAGGAGGCTGCCGCAGCCACTGCAGAACCCAGGGAATCTGTGTGAGAACCCTGGGCTCCTGGAGCAGCCGCGCACGTACACACACACACACACACACACACACACACACACACACACCCTCCTCAGTCCCTCTAGTTAGCTGGCTGGCTACAGTCAGACTCTGTTCCCATGGAAACACAAAATGTCAGCCATGTCTGTTGGGATGCTGGGAAGGCAGAGGTCTGCCAGGACCTGAGGAGGACCTGCTCCCACGCAGGCTTGACGGGGATGGGGAGCGACCAGATGCAGAGACAGGCCACAAAAGGTGGCCCTGGGGGCCGGCATGCTCCAGTCGCTCCGGAGACAACTGTGAGGCTGGCATGTGACAGCCCCAGGCAACTCCTGGCCTGGGCACCATCGCCAGCTCTCCTGGCTGTGCCCCTAACAGCCTGCTTGCAGTACCCGCTGGTGGCACTGGACCAAAATGGGCCCCGAGCGGGGACTCTACCAGGAACAGAAAGCACAGGGAGGTGCAGTTGGCCCGACTCACAGCCAAGGCAAATCTCACATCTCTGGGGCACATGGGCAGCACCACCCTCCGTCCAGCAGTCTCCAGAAGGTGTCCCAGTTGGTGACAGGGCACTTAGCACTGGTCCCCCTGCAGGGACAATACTGTGTCCCCTAGGGGTGCAAATGTATGTCCCAGCCTAACCATGTGGAAAGTATTGATGGCAGGTACAAAGCACTTGAGAGAGGACAGTTGTCAAAACAGCAATAATTATTATTAGTTGGGAATTTTTTTTTTTAAATTTTTTGAGACCAAGTCTCACTTCTTAGCTCAGGCCAGCCTTGAACTCCCAGAGATCCTCCTGCCTCAGTCTCCTAAATACTAGGATTAGAAGCAGGGGAACAAAGACAAGGCTGACCTTAACTCCCCTGTGTCTGATATAGGACCCCATGGAGCCCAGAATCTGCTTCCTCAGGAAGCTAGGAGCAGTCAGGGGTCTGGATTCTGTCTCAGGGCCGAAGCTGGTACCCAATCCTGCCCACTTCCCACAAACCGGGTGGGAAGCTCCTGCTGGTGGAAGGGCCCTTGTCAGGACCTGTCCCAGGCAGTGCACCTTCATCTCACTATGCACCATAATGGGCCTACAGGGAAGAATCAGCACCCCTGGGCTGCAGAGGGGAACACTAGGTGCACAGCAGGCCTGGCACTGAGACCCTGTGTATGTGCCCAGTGGATTCTCAGGGCCCAGCCTGGACCCTCAACTGCCCTTGCTGTGTGGCCTTGGACAGGTAACTCCACTCTGAGCCCGTCTATTGGTGTGAGCTACACCCATCTCCAAGAGTCACTGACTACCTTGGCTGGTGACCCTGACAGGAATCACCCAGACCATGGCCACCACAAGTGCTGCTGGCCAGAGCACAGGTCACTTACTGGGCCTCACAGGGCCCTGGACCCCCAGGGCCTGGGAAGCCGGCATGAGGAGCAGGAGCAAGGGAGGGAACGCGAGCTTTTTCCTACTGAGAAGCAATGTACGTGCACAGAACACTAATGTTTTAAATGTCACAACTAAGTCCCACAGCCGAAAAACAATTCTGATGCTCCTTTTGTCTGCCACGTAAATCATTTGAGTTCTGTGAACAGCCAGCAGTTCCCCTCTGTGATCCGGGGGCAAGAAGACTGAGGGACCAGCACCTTCCACACAGAGTGCTCACCAGGGTTACCTAGGTGTGCTGTTGACAAGTGCTCCCACCTTTAACGCGCCCATCTGTGACCTGGTTCCTGTCTTTCTCTCACTCCTTGTCCTGTGCTCTGCTCTGTGCTCCCCCATATCAAGTACACTTGCGCTAGGCCCCTTGCCTACCACATTTCATTCCCTCCACTTTTCCCATCTGAGTAACAAACTCCTATTCATCCTTTAAGACCCCACTCAGGCACCTCTTCCCTCAAGCCCGGATCTAGTCCATAAATGTCCCGTGATGGAACTGTCCTGGGCTCCTTCCTGCGGTCCTCAGCTTCTCTGTACTACATTCCTAGCACCCTGTCTATCCTCACAGCCTGCTGGGAGCAACCAAGGGTCTGGATTCTATCTCAGGGCTGGAACAGGAACCCAGTCCTGCCCACTTGTCGGATCAGAAGCTCCTGGGAGACTTAAAATATGTGCCCTAGAGTTTGCAGGGAATGTGAACCCAGAGTGGTACCCACTGGCCCAGCGCTCCTGCAGGAGGCGCCCTGCGCTTGCGAAGGGGGCTATCCCGGTAGCTGCTTCTCTGCTGGGGCCACACCTGTCCTGCCAGGGAGATGGGAGTGTGGACCTCTGATGAACCTTCTTGCAGCATCTCAGGGACAGAGCGGCAGGGCAGAATGGCCACTGTCCCTGAGGAATCCACACGCCCTCCCTGCTACCTGCAGCCACTGTCCCACTATCCCGGCAGCCCAGAGCTTCCTGCCAGGGGAGGACTGTGCAGGCGGGACTCTGCACCCTGGCCCAAGAGCCAAGGGCGGCAGGGGGGTAACCATTTCTCTTCTCCATGGGGAAATGACAGACACAGTGATGGCCAGAGAGCCCCAGCTGGCAGTCAGGTGTGTGCAGCTCAGCCAGAGAGGCGGGGGGTGGAAGCAGACCTCCAAGGCTGTCTGTGAGCCAGGGGCCTGTACCGTGTCACCTGGCAGCTGAGAAAGGCTTGGTCTCAGGCCCCAGCCCTCACCTGCTGCTTCAGAAGTCCCACAAGTGGGGCTCAGTGATGGGCGGAGAGAAGTGCCACAGGACCACATCTGACAACCACCAGAGAGGGCAGGAGGGTGGGAAAGGAGGAGGTGGCCGAGGCTGCAGGGCAGAGACTTGGGAGAGGGCCAGCAGGCTCTCCCCAGCCCCCTGGTGCCGCCACACCCCGTCTTGCTCTTCAGCTCCCTGGGGCCTCACGAGTGAGCCAGAGTGTGACACAGAGGGTTTGTCAGCCCCTGAACAAGGACAAGTTCCTGGTAACACGGCCTTAGTCACTCGCTGTTTCCCAGGTGGACATGACAGAGGAGATGCTGCTGCTGCAGCTGCTGCTCAGCTTAGCCAAATCGCAGCAGCAGGCCCATCCCAGGGCAGCTGGAGGCCAAGGATCAGCGCTTCCCACTCCCAAGGCCGAGGCAGGGGAGAGCGCAGGAGAAGGCGCTGATTTTTTCTGAATGCCTGACTGTCAGCTTTTCCACTATTTTTAAGGTAATAGGTTGACAGGAGTGTTGTTTTGACTGTGCTAAAAAGTCATTAAAGAAAACAGTGTAAAAACAAGCCCATAAGACACAGAACAGGCGGCAAAGGCACGGAGCTTTTCGCAAGCTTTCATCCTTCCCAAGAATGTAGGGCGAGCCCCTTCAACCTGGCCCCGCCCCAGTCCCGCCCGCCGGGCTCCCCCTGCCCTGGGTGTCTACAGCCACCCTCTCCTCCAGGAGCCCCCCCTGATCTCCCAGACCACTCGGGTGCTCCTTGACAACACCCTGTCTAGACTGCTGACTCCTAAATCCTTAATTGCTCTTTCAGAGGCAGAGAAGGGCTGCTTCTCCTCCTCCTTCAGCAGGCAAGCACTCAGCCAGCTCTTGTGGAGCTCCTGCCGGGTACCAGGCTGTGCCGGGGCGCAGAGATGTCTGAGGACTTGATGGATCGTCTGGGGTCAGAGGAGGACAGTTCTGGTGCCGCCCGGGCTGGGCCTCACGCCAGATGTGAGGCTTCCAACAAAAGCCAGATCCAAGCCTTCACGAGGCCGCACCAGTCCCAGGAAGAAGGGATGGGACAGCAGCAGGGGTCAAAAGCAGCCTGCCTCCCACGTGCCCAAGGTTCAGCCCCTCAGGGGGCCACAGGCTGCGGCTTTGGCCCCATCCTCCACCAGGGCTTTCTGGACCCCCATGTGTCTCTCTACTCACTGAAGGCTCACTATGTGCTGGGTGCTATGCTTGGGTCTGGGTGAATGGAAAAGAGGCCTTGGTCTTGGCCCTGGAGGAGGTGAGCCTCTGAATTTGTCCCAATTTATGCTATTTAATTTATGGACTGGTGCTGGCTGCATTGTCCCCTCCCTGCCCCACTTGGCTCTCAGTCCCTAGGGGGCCCTCAGGCCCAGACAGCAGCTTCTTTCCCACCAGCACTCCCACCCCCAACGTCACTGGGTGATCAGCACCTCAGACTCCAAGAGCTGTGGCTGTAGCTGAGCCGGGTGGGATCCCGGGTGCAGGTGTCCACAAGCACTTTCACAGCCAGTCCCCAAAGGACAGTTGGGCGGGGCTCCGTGGAGTGACAGGGCCCCGTGCAACTCAAGGCAGCAGAGAGGAGCTCTTCTTTGTCATCATGCTGGAAAGGATGAGTCCCCGGGGCAAAGTTCTGGGTTGTCACAAACAGGATTATCAAACCGAGAGCCATTTATTCATCTCACAATTGCCTAAGTGCCTCTGGTTTAAAAAAAAAAAAAAGAAAGAAAATGCATCGATTGTGCGCAATGTGCCAAAGCTGTCAGGAGCTGCTGCCTTGGATCTGCACCAGCGCCTCTGCAGGGGGGAAGCTGGCGCGGTGCAGAGCGGCCCTGTGTGAGCTGCCCGGCCGGTCCTGCAATGCTGGCTCCAAGTCAGGCCCCTGCCCAGCTTGCAGCCGCTGTCTGCAACAGGGGAAAGGCATCGGCCTTGCAGCTAGCACCAGGGACACCAGGATTAACTACCCAAGGCCCTATCCCCCTCTCCACCAGCCGCCACTGTGGCAGCCACCACCGTCAGGATGAAATAAAGCCTCGGAAGAGGCTGCAGAGCCACAGCCATAAACCATTGCTCTCTGCCAAGAATTGCCTGGTGCCTCTCACGGGAGGGGGAGACGTTTCTGAGGCCGTGGCAGCTAGAACGGAAGAGGGGAGGGGAAAGGGTTCCTTCTGGACCATGCTGCTCCCTGGAAGGTTGGAAGCTGGGAAAAAAAGGTGGGGGCAGAAGTTGTTCTGTTAGAAGCTAGGCACCATTCTACAAATTTCGAGGACCCAGAGGAAGGGGTGTCAGTCCCTTATGCAGACAGCTGCACCAGGGGACCTCTGGCAGTGGCTATATTTCTGTGGGACAGCCTCTTGGTGGCCTCGTGGGGGAATAGTTAGTGCTCCGCTGGGCGGATACGTCCATCACATCTGCCTCCAAGGAGAAGCCTTCCGGGAGAACAATGGACACTCGGTGGAGGGCACGGGCGTGTGTGTGTGTGTGTGTGTGTGTGTGTATGTGTGTGTGTGTGTGCACGCCTGCGCACTCATGCACACACGCACGTGTGCGCGGTCTCCCAGACACCTCCAAAGGAAGAGATCAATTTGGAAAATGAGAGGCCAGCCCACTTTGCATGGCTTCTAGGAAGCATGTACGGTAAATAAGAATTCAAGAAAAGAAATGTTTCATCATTCAATTAATTTTAGCCTAGGATGGCAGCCGTGGGGTGGGGGAGGCGGCAGGGGGAGTGTAATCAATACCAAGCATTCAGCTTGCTAACATGAAGCACATTTCATACAAAGCTGGACATTTTTCTCCTTGTCATACAGAATTATCTTAATTATCGTTTCAAGGAACAGCCTCATGCAGCATCATCTCGTAGTCCAGGAGGCAGCTCAGAAACTCGTCACTGGAATAATTCAGGAATTTTCTTTCTAACATCTTGGTCTTGTTTGATATGCTTGCCATTTCTCCCTGACAGGGAGGTCGATTAAATCACATTTATATTGTAAACGTATGCATTGCTTTTTACCCAAGGCACTGGATGAAGAGATACAGGGGCCCCAAGGGAGGGAGAAGCCAATCCACTTTCATATTGCAAATTTCTGCTGTTCGGAAGAAATGAATGGTTGCCGGGGAGAGCTGGGAATTACTTGAGGATGCAAAATGTTATTTTAGAATCCTTTTGAGAGGGTTTTTTTTTTTTTTCCCTCCCCCTCCTCCTCCAGCGTTTCCACTTCTGCGGCTGCTAATCGAGGTCTCTGCACACGGCAGAGGAATGCACTTCTCAGGCATTCTTCGGGGGATTGGTGGGGCCAGATTTCGGGCTGGCCAACCTGAGCTCGAGGCCTCTTGGCCTTGGAGCAGGGTGGGGGTCGTGCAGAGGGGAAGGAACCATTCACATTTGGCAAAACATTTCCATCCAACCGAAGGGAGGATGTCGCTCTGGAAGCCCGTGGTTGAATTTTCTGGGGAGGTAGGGTGGGGGAGGCGTGTAAATAATAGAAAGTACTCAGAAGGAAAAGGGGAAAGGTCATTAGTGGGACCAGGCAGGAGTGACGCTGCGCCATCATTAACCTAACCGAACTAATTAGGAAACATTCAGGTTTTATAAATTATGCAAGATGCTCAATTTATACTTTTTCAAATTCTTACCATAACATAGATAATGAGGGAACATTTACAGTAACAGTGTAACCTAATCAAGAAACCCTTTCATTAGCATGAAATCTTCCAACACTGTGTTTTGGAGCACAACAAACGGAATTATAGATGCCAGGGGAGACCGAGGGGAAGGCTGGATGGAGGGACGGAGGTGTTGATTCCGCATTTGGCAAGGTCTGGGGCTGTAAGAACCCTCTGCCTCCCGCCTGCTGCGTGGAAAAAGAGCTTTCCTAGGGTTCAGTTTTGCAAGAGGCATCTTGCGGGAGCATCCAGATGGCCCTCTAACTCCCCAGCCCACTCGGGGAGATTTACGAACGTCTCTGTCTTCTGACAGCCGCAGCACACAGCAGCCTTTCCATAGGCCAGGGACAGCCGCAGAGGTCAGGAGCCAGGCTCCTGGTGGAGGTTGTCCTTCCTGGATGGCAGAGAGCTTCATTTATGCTGCGGATGCTGCATGATAGTCCTAAGCTCACTGCCCGTGGACAGCTGAAGGGTGTGTGGCCTTGGCGTGGCTTTGGAGCCACGGCACTCAAGGGGACCCTGCCACATCACCCCAGATCAGCAGAACCAGTTGAACCCCTGCATAGGAACTCATTGCCTTACAGGAAGCACCTTGCCTGGAAGGTTGTTAGGAAACTCCCAGGAGCTCTGTAGGGAGGTGGTGGAGAGCAGACTGCCGTGGTCACCCTGTCACTGGCCCGCTCTGCTGCAGGTCCACTCAGGTTTAGACAGAACGTGCTTACTTTTCATGATGCTGGAGGACAGAAAGCCAAGGTGCCACGGAGGGAGGCTTCCTCGGTGGCCTCTCCTCGCAGCTCCTGGGCTGTGTGCTCAGGCAGCCTTTTTTTGTGTGCAAGCTCCTGTCGACAGATGACTGAACTCACCTGAACACTCCCGTCCTTGTGACCTCATCTGACCCCAGCCAGGCTTCCTAAGCCTCAACCCCACACACGTTCCATCACAGGCTGGAGCTTCCACATTTGGAGTTCGTGTTACTCAAACCCTTGGTCCCTAACACAGCCCAGGTGAAGTAACCCCCAGGAACATGTCTGTGACTTGAAAGCGCCCACTGCAGATGTAATTCGCTGAAGGACCTGGAATGGGGATCATCCTGTACCATCAGGGTGGCCTGGCATCCCAAATCGAGACACAGTGGAGCCAGCTAGCCAGTGGTGAGAAGGCAGGGGCAGAGCTGGAGAGATACGTCCCCAGCCCGGGGGCGTCCCCCAGACTGTGGGCAGCTACCAAGAGCAGGTGGACAAGAGGGGAATGCTCCCTAGAGCACTGCTGTCTTGCCCCGGGGCTCTGGCTGTCACAGCAGTGAGAGAAGATATTTCTATTGTTTTTAAGTCACCAAGCTCTGGAACGTTTGTGGAAGCTTTAAAAAAAGAATACTCCCTTGCCTCACTGTCCCCCATGTGCAATAGTAGCCATAGCCCTGCGTGGTATGGAGTGAGTGCTTAGCAATGTGAGTAACTGGGACTGGGGGGCGGGGGGCAGGTCTGCCTCTGATTCTGGGCAGCAGCCCCAGCCCCAGCTGGTAAGCCCTAGAGCACCTGCTCCGTCACCTCCTTGCTGACTATACCTGTATGCATAGCTCAGTACCCCTGGATCCACCCTGCGAGGCTGTCCCCCACGGCACCTCACTATTCTGCCAGCTGTTTCCCAGGCATGGCCAGGCCCAAGTCATGAGATGGACAAGGGGGAAACAGAGCAGGCCTGTCTCTTCGCTTCTTCTGGAACCATGTGTCCTACAGCCATAGTTTTAAGACTGTCCTACTTGGCGGGGACCATGCTTGGGGCCACGCTTGCAGCCAGCATACAGCGAAGGCAGAGTCTACCTGGAGCAATCACCCAACACCAGCTGCCACCAGGACCCCACTTAGGAGAAAAGCCCCACTGTGGGCAAACTCTGCTTTTCTCCTGAGTTTTCTGAGTGGCCAGGCTGGGTGCAGGTCCAGTTGTAGGGTTCCCTGGCTCTATTTCAGTTATCAAAGTCTGAGTCAACCACCACTACGCTTCTCCAGGACACAGGGGGATGACTCCAGAGCAGCTATAGGGATGACCCTCTGTTATGGTTTATGTCTGTCTAGTTGTCCCCCCAAAGCCTCATGCAATCATGGGGTGGGAACTTCTAGAGTTTAAGACTTGATTCATGATCCACTGGAATTATGTGTTTTAGTACAGATGGGATTATGGATCTGAGTCCTTCTGGGATTATAGGTGTGGTCTAAGATGGATAGGCTGAGGCAGAGAGCCTGAATGTAATATGAAGAGAGACAGAGAAACAGACAGTGGCTGCTGCTCTCTGGAGCCCTGGTTGGTCAGTTGCCTCTGTCAAGATTGTTGCTGTTCCGCCGCCATGAACTGGATGCTCTCTGCCATGCTCCACTCAGCCTTGGGCCAGCCGAATATGGACTGAAACCTCCAGCAACTGTGAGCCAAATAAACCTTTCCTTCCTTCATTTTGAGTGTCAGGTATTTGTCCCAGCAATGATTAAAAAGTAACTAAGACAGCCTCGCTGCAGTCGGAGAGAGTGGCCTTCAATCACCCAGTCTCTGCAAGGAAACCCCGGTCAGTGCCAGGAAGCACTGTCCCCCACCTTGCAGCCCAGGTCAGTGACAGGAAGTGCCCCCCAACACCTCACATCCCAGGTCTCAGTGTTTCCTCCGGTCATTTGCAAGCTGCACACTGTAAGTCCTGAGAGGAGGAGGCGGGGCCACTTCCCCTTCCTAGCCATGTGGGAGAGTTGGTGCTGGGGCTTCTCCCCTTCTGGCTTTGCCATTTGCAAAAGAGAAGACAAAGCAAGAGAGCGCTTCTCAAATGACTCCCAAATGTTCCTCTACAAGCCTTCAACTGACCCTGGATGCCAGTGGACTTTTCCCAGGGTGACTATTTCCTAGATCTTGGTCAATGAGTGTAAATCTTTGGTTTGAGGGTTGGGGGACGATGGCCCCAGGTTTGGCAAGTGCCTGCACAGTTATTCCCAAGCACATAGCTGCTCGGCACCAGAGCAGCATATCTGGATGAAGGGCTAGAGGCTTCACATCCAGATGCTGAGATGGTCAGGCCAAGCCCGTGCACAGGAGTAGCTGAACTATCGGCTTCCAAGAGGCGGCTCCCTCGGCAGCATGCCTACTAGAAGCACCTGAGACCTATGCCCGGCTCTAACTCCCAAGGGCCTGCAGAGCAAAATAAGGAGCCTCTGTCCTGCAGACAAGGGAGAGGAGGCCCCCAAAAGCTGGAGAAGGGCTGGAGGGAGCTGAGAAGGAGAAGACTGCTTGATTAGGGTACTTCCCAGG
>PVKN010018013.1:0-17047 GCA_004027915.1 Capromys pilorides
TTAAATCAACAGCTTCCGACATTGCCAGTTCTGCCAATAATCCACTGTGATTATGGAATACTGGACTATGTATACAATTACTTTCTCTTAACTCATTGAGAAGGAATTTTTTGTACCAACATTGATTAGAAAAATTATGTCTACACCCTGTGCTCTGCATAACTACTACGAGGACAACAATATGCATTGTATTGATTATTGGGAATGTACTACTACCGTGGGGTTTTTTTTGAAAAAAATATCATTGCTAATATTCAGTAAAAAAATAAATAAATAAAGATAAAATTAAAATAAAAAGAATAATATCTGTAAAACTATTGTTGCAGGCAGCTGAGTTAGATGGAAATACTATAGGCAGTCAGACAGGGCCAGGCCCTCAAGGCAGATAACAGAAGACAAGATACCTTACAACTGCGGGAGGGACTGATGCTCCTGCAGCTGTGGGCCAGACCTCAAGACCAAAGATCTAACAAATGCTGACTCCCTAAAGACTGGCACCAGGGACTGATATTCTAAATAGATATCAGTCACCTTAAAAGAGCCTAAATGAGTCACTAACCCAACCCCCAACAGGAAGAGACCCTGTCCCAGTATTCCTGGCACTTGCTATGTGACACTTCTCCATTTGGCCCTGGATTTAATTTTACCTGAGCAATGGTGCTTGTAATCTCATTGGGTGACCCTAGTTTTGTCTCAACTCATGCTCACCTAAGCGAGTTTCCATGGTTTTCACCTTAGACCTACCTCACCGCAAGGTTTTCCTCTATAAAAGTCCCTAGAAGGGACAGCTTCCTGGGAACACCCACTCAGGCCCCCCTCCTATCCCTCTCTTAGACAGGAGCTTTCTTTCCCCCAATAAATCTATTCTGCTCATAACCTCTATTTGTCCCTAAAATTTATTCTTGGGTTTTGGAGAACATGAACTCGTCCCAGGTACTTTTCAGGTTGGGAGATCAGTTTTCTCTGTATCCTGTGGAGGTCATCCACCCCAGGTCAGGTTTTCTACCTGTATCACTGTCACTTGAGGAAAAGGACACTGAGGAAGCTACTATTCGGCCCTCAACAGGAAGGAAAGAAGGGTACGTCTGTGAGCAAGATCAAGCACTAGGGTGGCATTCACGCAAAAGGAGGACACGACATGTCTATCCCACCAGTCTGTCACATTACAGCCCAAAAATAAAGGCATAAAACTGGCTCCTTGGTGTGGACGGAAGTGTCTCTTCAGTGAGAGAGGATACATGATTCCTCACACTGTCCACGTGAAGCCAGTGGGCCCCCGACCACCAGGCCCCACTCAGCTCGATCCTGAGCCTCCTTGGCCGAGGCTAGGGCCGACGCAGCAGCGCCTCAAGGGCCCACACACGGTGAGCTATGGCTGGCTTCAGGCTGCAGACCGCTAGCTCCACCCACTGACACATGCTAGTGTCTCACAGGAGAGGCTGGCATTAACTTACAGTTGGCAGAAGCTAAGACAGGAAAGTTCAAGGCCTCCATGGCAGGAGGCAGCTCCCTCTGGGGTCTTGGGTGAGACCTGTCCCCACGCCACCAGCCAGGGCAGAGGCCAGCAAACGACCAGGAGGAGCACGGCCCGGGCTCGCGCAGCTCTTGCTCAGGTCACCTTCCCAGGTTAAGGACCTTAGTGACCGCGGGGCAGCTTGCTTACGGACGCAGAGCCACGGTCCTGAAAGCCCCAGAGAATGCCGTGCTCCTCGCCCCGCAGCCCTGCCTGCGCCCACGCAGCAGCTTGTGGCCCCTTTTCCCGTGACGAGCTCGTGACTGGTGTTGAAATTCCGATAAACAGAGACAGCACGGAACTTCTCAGGCTCTGCGGCAGCGGACTCTCACCTCACGTTCCCATGTGGCACTATCACTTGCCTCTGTGTCTCCTTGCGCTGGGACCGGGGGCAGCTGAAGGTGGCCCGGGGTGGCTTCCGACAGTGACCCCGGCTCCAAGATGGAAGCCACCACCCTGCCATGCTGACACAGAGAAGCGCTCCTGGTGCCACCCTGGCCAGCGCTGCACCTTCTCTGGCTGGCTACAGTCACTTGACCCATCTGTGCGACGTTCGCGCAGTGCATGTGAAGACTGGACACGCACAGGGGCTTCCGGGCACGCGCAGGGGCTTCCGGGCACGTGCAGGGGCTTCTGGGCACGCGCAGGGACTTCGGGGCACGCGCAGGGGCTTCTGGGCACGCGCAGGGGTTCCCTTCACTCCCACACCGTTCCACACCTTTCCTGAAGAGCTCTTAGGCTGCTTTACCAAAGTCAGCTGAAGCACACAGCTAAACACTGTCCTTGAAAACCAGTCAGCTCCAGTGTTATAATAAACATAAAACAACAATATTCTATAATCTGAATTCTCTGAAGAATAGAACACCATTAGGCATAGACATCGCTCCTGGACTTGGGAATACACCTGGGTAGGAGTTCAAGTTTTACTGTCTGCAGGGAGAATCAGGTAAGAATTATGCAGAGCAAGGAACATTTCGAGTATCAGTGGGCACAAGATTTAAAAAAAATAAACATTACACAAATATTACTAACTTGGAACTGGCCAGAAAGCTGAAGCAGATGCAGTGGCCAGGGTTTCCTTCCCAGTGTGCTGTGCCAGCCCTGCCCCCAGGGCACACTGACGTGGCCACTAAGACTGGTGCTGCACGTCTGTAGTCCCAGCACTTGGGAGGCGAAAAACAGGAAGTCGCTATGAGTCCTATCTATATAGTGAGACCCTGTCCTAAATACATTAAAAACAAAACAAATACTACTAACTTGGTGTATGAGTTTTTAAAATGCTATTTAAAACTCTATAGTTTTATATTAAAATTATATGTACATTTCTAGTACATTTCTACCTCACATTTCCTGAAGATTATGGAGGTGTCTCCAGTGTCCTTCTCAGATGCCACACGTCCATGCCCAGTGGTAACTGGCTGAACTGACTCTTAGGGACAGGTGCAAAGCAGGACAATTCCCGGACCTAGGCAACTCGAGCCCCTGGGTGCCAGGACAGGATTCGGAAGCCTGTGGTGGCTCCTCGTTCCTCAGAGTTTCTCTGCGTAGCTTGTGGAAGAACGTGCCTCTGGAAACGCAGTAATGATGAGAGCACAAGGCTGAGGGCTGCTGCCCCTCAGAAGCCAGCTCTCGAGCTGGCAGAGACCAATACGACGTGTGTCAGCGTTCGACACACACAGGGATCGAGGCCCAGTGGGCTCTTGGGGGCAACCCGGGGGCCGTGACCGCTTGAGTGGTGCACGGTGACCAAGCGACTCATGCAGTGCGGAGGACAGCGTTACCTGCAAGGTGTACCCCGGCTCACACTGGAAGGAGAGCACATCGTTCACCATGTAGCGGTCCCCAAGCTTGATGCCGTTGCTGGGGAGCACTGGCTCTTGACAGGCGGCGAGACCCACGGCTAGAGAAAGGCAGAGACAAACATGGGGTGAGACAGACCCAGATACCCCATCACCCCAGCAACAAAGGCACTTGCTTCGCCGCTGATCTCTTCGTGCAGAAACCAAGCTTGTCACCATCTGCTTTTCCAACCAAGGGAGTTTACATTAATTCAGACCCTTGAACTAAGTCTTAGCCACGACTCCATGTCCACAAAGTCAGCCATGTTTTTACCTAAACAATGCCACTTCTTTGCGTAGCGTGCAGTGCAGCAATTCTCTAATGCATGACTCAAATCTCGTATCTTAGAGAAGCTGTGCCCTGGCAAAGTGCTCTCTTTCCTGTTTCTCATGCGTGTGTCGTCTCCTCATGAAAACTTAAGTGCAAATCTCGGGCCCTTGCCCTCCAGGAAAGACACGAAGAGAGCGAGTACTTCATGCCCATCTCCTTCTCTGCCTCTCCTCTCTCTGTGGCTCCTAAAGACAGCAGAAGTCCTCGGAACACTGTGTTCTCAGGTGAGCAGGACGATACTTGGGACCCCAAGGCTAGGCACGCTCTCAAATAGAAATCTCTTCCACTTATGGAGTGCGCAGATTAAAAGAGAAAGACGTTCTGCAACGTGGGAGTCGGCCTGAGGCATCGAATGCCTGAAGTGCTACCCAGCACTGAGGCCTGCGTAACCTCTTGCCATGAGAATAGAATGCGCAGCTTGGCTGCTCAGACAGGACGAGCCTGCGGGCCCAAGCAGTGCCATCCTGAGGATGAAGGACTTCTACTTGGACGAAAATGTGGGTGCGATGGTGCCAGCGACCTGCAAGAGCAGGGAGGCCCTGCCACTCTCAGCGAGGCTCCAAGGGGAATGGGAGGACTTTTCCCGAGGAGACAGCCACCCTGGGCACCTGACCTTGCATGTGGGATCATTCCAATCCACGCTGGCCTGCGGCTGAGTAGCAGTTGGCAGGGCCAGGTGGGAAGGGACCGCTTTAGGCGGTTCAGAGTCTGAGCTGATGGGAAAGGAGGGGCAGGTGCAGAGGGGCAGCGCTGCCCATGGCCCCAGGCACCCAGTGCCCACGCAGCAGGTCCCCAAGGGGCAGTACACATGGCAGTACACACTCCCTAACACTCCACAACAGAAATACACAGGTTCATGGTTGAGTTTCAAGAGAGCAACAACAGGGCCAAGGCCAGGGTGTCTCTGTGCCTCACTGTCCAAGACAAGAGTCCAGGCAGGAAGCTGTTGGAGATAAGGGATGAGGGACAGGGCTATGCCCTGGGCTGGCTAGTTACCCTGGAGGAAGCTGCAGTGGTTGATTTATTGGGTCAATCTGAGAAACTTAAAAATTTACGCAACTCAGCAGAGGGCCAGGGCTCTCACTCTGCACACATCCCGAGCCTGTGCAAAAGGAGGGTGTGGAGACCGCGGGAGTGCCATGCCCATCCTCAGGCCAGTAGCCTGCTTATAGCGCAGGAGAGGCCAGGCGGTCCATCTTCCCCCTTCTGGCTCCTGTTGCTCTTGCCTTCCACCCCTGCCCACCACTGCCCTGGAGCCAGCTGAGTATGCTCTGAACCCCCACACACTATGAGCTAAGGAACCTTTCCTTCCTTAACTGGGGCGTCAGGTCTCTTGCCTCCGTAGTGAGAAAACAGTAACCGCGGCAGGCAGGAGAAGCCTCGGTCGCTAGCAGAGCAGTCACAACCCGAACACCAGCCCCTTCCAGAGTCTACCAAGGGCAGATTACCCCTCCCTGGAGGACAGACACAGAGCCGGCAGTGCGGCTGTCCACTGAACTGCACTGTGCTCCTGGCCCTGGCCACGACACGGCGTGGCTGGATGAGTGTACAGTACGGGATGCTCCTGTGTGGGTGAACAGGGTGAGGTGTGTCTTAAAGGTGTTTTAAATTGAAATAGATTTCTCCCTAAATGGGCATATTTTCTGAAGAATAAAACACTATTAGCATTAAACAGCAATATATTTTATTCCTAGCACAGATTTCCAAACCATTTGGGGGCTTTTCATAGAAGACATAATGGCTAAACATAAAAACATACAGCCATGCAGGCCTTTAACTTGGCATATTAACATAAACCTAAAATCTCTATTTTGACTTCAGGACATGGATTACAACTCCGTTGAGTTCCGTCCTTCTCTCTGCTATAGACCAGTGACACTGCTGGACTATACCACCATGGCGTCTCCTTCCCTGGCCAGCCGAGCCCGCAGCCCTCACCCCCATCCCCTGCACAGCGAGCTCGCTGGTGTGTGGGGTCGCTGGGTTGCTGGGGACATCAGGTTGGTGCTGAAGATGCAGCCTGGCAGAAAGCAACCCCAGCAGCAGGTTGAGACAGCAGAGTTAGGTCCTGCGGGACCAGGGCCAGGACCACCCCTTGCCTCAGGAAAGGGCAACGGGTTTTGGAAGAAAACCACACAGGTCCACGCAGACAGCAGGAGGAGGCTGGAAAGCACCAGAGCCTGCCAATCGGAGGTCCGCCGGAGACTTTGGACTTTTACAGGTGGGTGGCAGAGAGCTGAAGCGAAGGGCGGGGCTGCCCGTCCTTTGTGACTGCACCAAGGACAGCGTGAAGATGCGGTCACAAGCGGGACGCAGCACTGCACTCGCTAACAGATGCAGGGCAGCGAGGGGCAGTGTGTGCAGGTAGGCACCAGGCTCAAGGACACCTGAAGTGCGTGTGGCCCATGTGTGGTGTTCTAGTGTAGCAGGGCTTACGCAGAGACGGGGCAGCAGTTAGGACATCACGGCAAGTGTCGCAGCCTCGAGGCAGAGCTGCACAGCTGCCATCTGCATGCATTCAGTTGGTGACATCTCTGACACCCCGGAAGGGACACAGGAAGGAAGGCACCCCAGCAAAGGATGGAGAGGAAGAGGGCGGAGCAAGCGCTGGATTGGAAAATTCTGCCCCAGGGTTTCAGAAACAGAGATGCCTGGGAAGGGTAGGTGGCCAGGTGACCAGGAAAACTTCAGGTGAGATTTCAAGTGCTAGCACTTAATAGCATACCAGAAGGACAGAACACAGCGTGTGTGTGTGTGTGTGTGTGTGTGTGTAGAACACAGACTGTATGCATAGAACACAAAGTGTGTGTGTGTGCATGAAGAACAGAACACTGTATGTGTGTGTGAAGGACAACACAGTGTGTGTGTGTGAAGGACAGAACAGTGTGTATGTGCACAGAACACAGTGTGTGTATGTGTGTGTGTGAAAAACAGAACACTGTGTGTGAAAAGGACAACACTGTGTGTGTATGTGTGTGTGAAGGACAGAATGCAGTGTGTGTGTGTGTGTGTGAAGGACAGAACGGAGTATGTGTGTGTATGTGTGGATAGAACATAGAGTGTGCGTGTATGTGTGCATGTGTGAAGGAGAGAACACAGTGTGTATGTGTGTAAGGACAGAACACAGTGTGTGAGTGTGTGCGCGCATGTGTTAAGGACAGAACACAGTGTGTGTGTGTATATAAGGACAGAACACAGTGTGTGAGTGTGCGTGTGCATGTGTGAAGGACAGAACACAGAATGGCATACCATGGTGTGTATATAATGCTGTCCACAGGTTTATTGTCTGTCTAAATTTAGACATTTAAAATGTGCTGATACAGAAAACTGCAATTACATTCAGAGTACAGCAAAATAAGTGCTTAGGTCTCATGAATCTAGTTTGTGAAAGCAAAAGACATGAAACAAAACTGACAAGCATCCTAATTCGACCAAAAATACGGTCTAATGGGTTGCCCTACCACTGATGCAAAACGTGACAGCTCTGAGTCAGACCAGAACGACGACCTCGCGTCAGGTTTCGGGAACTTACTGCGGCCAGTTCCCTAATCCTATCAGGCGGAACACAGAGACTCGTGCTCTTAAAACTGAAGGTGCTTTTGGAGCAAAGCACAAACACGCTGTGTTCGTCCGATGAGTCGGTAGGACGACAGGAGCTGGGGACACGCAGCAACGGGACTGAGAACCAACTCGGCTTTGCCCTCTCTCCTCCCAACGCTGTCACCAGGGCTAAGCTGCACACATTAATCATCAGAATGTGGTTCTGACTGGAGATTTCATTGCAGCAATAGATAAAGTGACCAAAGCAAGAGGGAACCGGACCCAGCCAGGTAGACTGCCAAGAACCGGGAAGTCGGGCAGAGGGACGTGCGTGCGTGCCCAGTGCGTAGGTGACAGAGGAGGTGGGCGTGGCAAAGGAAATGGGGTGAACTGTCAAGACAAGAGCCCGGAGCAGCCCCAGACACCTCCCAGGACCCACTGTGGAACTCCTCCCAGGCTCCCGGGAGACGCGCACAGTGTGAGACAGATGTGATGCTGCGGGGCCTGCGGTTGGGGCTCCTCGGCACAGCTCACTCCGCCTGATCGTGAGCCAGCCGGGAAGAAGCCACCCAGTGACACAGGCCCACTGCCCACACACTGCATGGAATACAGAGCGCTGTGGGTAAAGTTTGAAAATAGGCAAGAGTTGCCCACTCTCTTCACTGTGTGCGCACAGGCCGTGTGTCGTCGCCTTCTGATCCCCCGATTCATTACTTTTCAACTTAATGGTGGTGAAAAAGACAAACGCATCCAGTCATAACTATACTCTACACTGGGCTCTTTGTCTCAGCGCCACAGCTACGAGATCGTGTGGCTGAAAGGCTGGCTCGCCGGCAGGCACTGCTGTATAGGCGCGATGTCACCAGGTCACCCGCACCACGCACACTCGGTGCACAGGACACTTCTAACAAAAGCTTACTGAATTTAAATGTTCAACAACTGTACGCAGTAAGCAGTAAAGTTCATTCTCTCTCTCTCTCTCTCTCTCTCTCTCTCTCTCTCTCTCTCACCTGGCACATCCTAATGCAAAAATGCCGTTGAAAACTTCTATGAACTCATGATGCAAACACTGAAACCCCATCCAGGCTTGGACCATGGGCTGGGGAACAGGTGATGGAAGAAGCCCAGCACCAGGGAGGACAGGAGGAGTGAGGCCGTCCTCGCGCTGACATAGAAACAAACACGTCAGCCGTGCTCAACCTGGTACAGCCATGACCAGCGAGTCAGCGGTCTTCATTCCAGCAAAATTTCTCTGTGGAGAAAATGCTATAAATAAAACAGCATCCTGGGAGCACAAAAGGAGGAAGTGTCGTGTTGTTTATTGTTGAGGAAGTTTCAAGTGTGTGGTGCTAAATGGTTTTGTCCTATCTGTGAAAGGTTGACAGGTACAACGCACTTGATAAATGCGGCCTCTGCTCCTGCCATTTCTCAGGTCGCAAGGTTTCTTCTAAGCATAGCAACTGTGTCTCTGGCACCAAGGGAAGCGATAAAATATGCTTAGAAGAACTCGCCCACTGCGTCTCTCTTGGAGACCCTCCAGTGCCCTGTATTTCATTGGTGCCAGGCAAACCTGTGGTCAAGAATCTCATTCCAACTTTATCAAACCCAGGCTTCCAGAATTTGCTGATATGACCAGGGTGCTCCGTGTGTCATGCACCCTTACTACGGGAGAGAGCACCCCCAAATCCTCTCAATCGCAAGAAGGCCAGGCCTCCCTCCTGAGGCAGTGGCCCATGTGCACCCCAGGACTCTGCAGGTGCACTGAGACGAGCCCCACCTCCGCACACTGCACAGCTCCCCACTTGGGAAGGTTAGCGCCAGTGTGGACAGCTGACCTGCAGTTTCACTAGAAAGGCACACAGTCTCTGGAGACAAGGCTTCTTCTTCCTGTAGCCCAGGCTGATGCCTGTGGCCCTCAGATAGCCCATGGGTTTTATTTCTGACCCAGGATGTGATGCAATTCAGAGACTTGTTCTGGAAGCTCACTGGGCTTCAAGGCCCCCAGGAGCTTGGAATGACCCCACAATGGGACTGAGGCCTGGTGTCCGGCTTCTGTCATGGTGACAACGTGCCTGGCAGAAACCTGGCTCAGCAGAGCAGTTCTTTAGGACGATGGCTATAAGACCTCAGCCCTGGCTATCTGGCTCCATTGCTGTGGGCCTCTGTGCAGGAGCATGTCATGGTGGCTGTGTGTGCAGGAACAAAATTGTGAGGTGCCATGAGGAAGCAGGGAGAGAAGGAAAGAGCCAACTGACCCTAATACCACAGCAGCCAACCCTGCAGCACCACAGCCTTTGGGAGGGACGTCCATGTGCCACCCACGACAGTGCTTCTATGCACGGAGAGGCCGGAGGGCACCGTTCCCCACAAGGCTCCTCCAGCAAGGCCGGCTGGGCTCTGCACGAAGTCAGCTGTCTGCAGACCTGGGTGGAGGTGGGACCTCACCACGCTCGGAACCTGCCAGAACCTTGACCTGGGCTTTTGGCCTCCAGAGCTGTGAGACACTAACACCTGCTGTGCAGCACCAGCCCAGGCTGTGGTAGGGCGGCAGCCAGCGCGGAGATGCTCCGTGCGTTTGAACTTGCCGCGCTCCTCATCTCTGGCATGGAACTAGCATCTGTTGAATTGTTCCTGGATGAGAAGGTGATGAGTTTGGTCCAAAGCATCTCAGTCACTAGCTAAGAAAACATTTTGGCTGTGAAATGGTATGTTCTCGCAGTTTTACCAGTAAAGCACTGCTGCTGTGAAAGAGTTAGTACTTCAGTGATACACACTGTTCAAAGTAGAACAACTACGGGCCAACGAGATAGCTCAGCGGACAGAGCGCCTGCTTTGGCAAGTGCAGGGACCAGGGTTCGATTCCTGGTCCTGCATGCTGTACCAGCCCTGCCCCCAGGGTGCGCAGAGACAATGACAGAGTCCAGGCATGATGGTGCACACATGGACTCCCTGTGCTGGGAAGGCTGAAAACAGGAGGATCACAAGCCTGATCACAAGCCAGACCCTGTACCAAACATACAAATGAAAAAACAAAAAAAAGCTGGGGACATAGCACAGTAGAATAAGTGCCTTCCTGGCAAGTACGGGGTCCTGAGTTCAATCTGTGGTAATGAGTAAGTCAATCAATCAATCAAATAAACAGGCCTGGACCCCAAATCCGTCGCTGCCCAGGTACCTAGGAGTAGGGACAAGGAAAGCAACGTATTTCATGAGGACACAGGGCTCATGATTTGTATTTGTGGCAGGGCAGTTCCCTAGAACAAAATTAAGTACTAAAGGTGCGTGGGCGCCTGAAGGCACTGTCACCGAGCTATGCATCACAAATCCCGTAACTCGTTCCACTTAACGTTTACAAGGGAGATACATGGATCAAGAAATTTGGAACGCCAGACTGAGCTGAAACATTTAAATGTCAAGCCTTACACTTGAACTTTTCCTCAATTACATAAAAATAAATCTAACCATGCATGCATTTATTGTGGTTCCCAGCATTCTGAGTTAAAGGTCCATTTTATGTTTAAACAATGAAGACAATGATGTGTTTTGAAGAATTCTCAGGTTGCTTAAGAGTCAGATGTGTTTATTAGGAAAAGCATCAAATCAAACACAGGCATCTAACCTACAGCTGAAACTTTCGGTTCATTTTTAAATAGTTTTCATGAAATGTAAGAAACACGAGGGCTTGAGCTCTCGTGGCTGTCCTGGGTGTGCAGGAGGGCCGGTGGTCACGCAGTCAAGGAAATCGAGTTTATTTTGTTTTGCTTTTGGTTTTGGGATTTTTGGTACCAGAAATAGAACTCAGTGCCTCAAGCTAGCCCCAAGGAAATATTTAGGAATCATGTATTTTTAATAAAAATTTTCATAATTCTACTAGCTTTCCTTTTAATATTCCATAACTAGATTAGTTAGTAGGCAATGTCTGCCAGACCAAAATCGAGATGTGACTGATTATTTTTATTGTACTACTGACTTCGCTTGGCCCACAGGGCTGAATATCTTTCCCCTGATTTTCTCAATAAAGGTGGCGACCTTATTTTTGTGCCCTGCTGTACTGTACTCAGAGGTGCCACTGGGCATTTCTGTGTTATTTGGCCACAGTGAACGTACACGGGAAGCATTTCCTGATGGCCTAGCGCGGTGGGGAAGTTCCATGGTCTGTCACGTAGACTCTAACATTTAAAGCATTGGCGTCACTAGATGCCTACACAGAGGGACAACAGCCATATCAAAGCAAAACGTTAAATAATGCCATGTGCTGGTTATTATATTACTTCAAGTGTGATGAGCAAAATTTTAAAAATGCAACTCCAACCATAATTTCCATCAACAGTATCAGGCCCACTGATGAAAAACTGAACGCTTCCCACGTAAGACTGAGGTCAAGGCTAAGGTGTCCAGGTTGGCCATGGTATTCAAAATATTGCTGGAATTTCTAGCTGACAAGATAGCAACAAAATAGAACTAAGATGCTCCTAAGTTGGGAGGGAGGCAGTGAAACGATCTCGGCCCACATCTGGTAGTTTTACATGCAGGAAGCCTAGAAGGTCACAGAAACGCTGCTGAGGCTGCAGATGGCGTCCTAGTTATTTTTCTTGCCTCTGAGACATGACGCCAGACAGCAGAAGGAGGAGAGGTTTATGCAGGGTCACGCTGTATGAAAAATTGTCTCTCGGTGCTAAGCTTAAGTCTAATGTAAATCTCTGTGCACCCACCACAGTAATAACCATGTACCTCCAAATAGAAAAGAGCTAGCCTTGTAAGGGATGCAATGAAGCTGTACCCCGGCCACGGGTAAGGGACGGGCAAGGGACTCGCTGATTACTGCGAACAGGGAGAAGATCCTGGAGCACAGTAGGAAGAAAACGCAAGGAGGACCCTGCACGTTCCCTGCTGTGCCACAAGCCCTGGGGGGACGCCGAGCTGTGCGAGCAGCCGCGCTCACCCAAGCGTTGTCTGTCTGTAACAGCCCAGGGGTGGCGCAGCCAGGTGCTCACGGGCAGGCAGGCAGGCAGATGAAGAAAAGGCCATGCGCCCCTGTGATGGGGTCCTACTCAGCCTTCAAAGAAGGAAGCCGGCCGCATGGAAGCGCAGCGAGCACAGTCCGCAGGGGCGGTGAGGAGGTAAACCAGACACGAAAGACAAGTGCTGCGCGATGTCCCTCTCCTCAGCTACCACGAGCAGGAGCGGGATAGATTGTGTTCAAATGGCCAGGGTATCAAGAGATGGAGGCAAGGAAAGAAAGGGGAGGGAAAAGAGAGGGGAAAGCACATAGCCGCGTCTGCGCACGTAGCTGCGTCTGCGCACGCACCCGCTCCACGCAGGAAGTGCGGTTTTCAGTGTGAGAAGCCGGTGTGCGCTGGGGCCCAGGGACAAGCATGGATGCCAGCGGAGCCCCGGGGGGCTGGTGTTGCGCCCCCCCCACCCCCCAGGGCATCACGGACCGAGTCTGGTTCCCTTGCTCCCCTCTCCTCCTGCCGCGTTGAGTGTCCCCAGGAGGGCGTACATGCACTATCAGGGACACACAGAAGCTCCTCCCTTTCCGTTGGCGTCTTCCCGCTCTCCTAGGGCAGCACTGGAACTGCTCTCTGCCCTGTGGCTCTGCCCCCGCCCCCCACGCTGCCTGGAGCCAGCCACTGGGCTGAACACTCTGTGGAGCAGCAGCAAGGAGCCGAGGAGGCCCCGCCTCCGACAAGTCTAGGTGTCAGGTTTCTGCTTCAGCAGGGAGAAAAGCAAGCAATGCAAGCCTCACCAGGGCAGGGTGGTTCTGTGGCCCTGGGCTGGGCCTGAAGTCACGCCCTTGGACTGCCACCTGGCTCCCAGGCTGGGCTCCTCCCTGGAGACCCCCTGCCTCTCCTCTCACAGGAGAGCTGGGTCTGACTTTTAAATATCCAAATACCCTGTTGACCTTTGCTGAACTGTGCAAGTGTACGCTCTGCCGCTTAAAGGCGTGTGGTGCGCGGGGTTCGCTGGAGCCCAGCAGCGCCCCGAGCCCCTCTAGACAGCTGGGTCCCAGTCACAGCGTTGGTCGTTGGTACCAGTGTGTCCTTCCCCATTGCAAATGTCGTCCTGCCCAAGGCACAGGGGGTCGTTTTCTCCTCAGCGTGCACTGTGGTGACCTGGGCTGCACCCCGACTTGAGACTGCAGTCGGGACTGCTGTACGGATCTACATATTTCTGAGAGTCCAGGAACTAGATTCCGCGCGTAATGCAATTCGTGCTCATGCAGCTCACTGCACATCTCGTGAGCTTACCTTCCTTATGGTCCGTGGGGAGATGCAGGTGTGCCTAGGCTTGGACAGAAGACAAGGGAGTTATGGGATGCCAGGTTGCTGAGCAACGGTGATTGCATCGTCAGACTACGACGGCCGCCCAATAAGGGGACACCTCACAGCTATGAAGCTGGCATTCTCTATGCACATAAAATCATAGGCAAAGCTAAAGCTTTTGTGCCACAGGGAACTAATCTCAATGCACACCCACATGCAAAACACACTGCTCTTCATAGACTGATCCTTTGAAAAATACGATTATTCTGTTTCTAGTTCTGCCTTTGGTTTCAAGGTATTTTTATTGCTTTGGATTTCCTGATGTTATTCTAGCTAACACCTCCAGGGCTTTTCTGTTCACTGGCGGAGCTTGCAGATCCATGGTGAGTAGCTAGGGAACAGAGGTGAGGAGCAGGAAGCAGCCCTAATGGGGCTGAGGCTCCGCGACCCTGGGCCTTCGAGATGAAAACTCAGGCAGGTCACAATCCACCCCTGGCTCCACAGGTCGTGCTGAGCAGTTCTGGGCACAGGAGGACTGTCCTTCTGGCTTGCTCTGCTACCCCTGTGCAGGCCCTGTCCCCTCCGTCCTGTGTCCTGTGGTGCACCCCCCACCGGCACTCGCCTGGAAGCTCACAGTGTGGACGCACTACGGCTGGCTCACCGCTGGCCCAACAGCTCTGCATCACTTGGCGACTCGGGCTCCTCTTCCTGGAGCTCCTCGTTCTTCTCCAGTCTGGCTTCCCCTTCCAGTCCTCCTGAAGGACAGCCGCACACTGACTCCTCCCAAGACGTCTGTCCCTCACCTCAGCATGGAATGGCTGCCCCGGTCCCCTGTGTGATGAGCCACTCCCCTCGCTGCTGGCCCCGAAGCCGCCAGTTCCAGGCAGGATGCAGGAGACAGCACACCTGGTCACTGTAGCCCTGCGTGCCCCACCCCCCTGTGCCCCCAGGTCCTCAGGCCTCCAGGCCACGCCCTCCTCCAAGCAGGCTCTGAGTGTGCCTGTCGCCCAGTGGCTTCCTCTACAGCATGTCTTTCTTCTGTTACTGTGCAATCTTCGTAACCTTTGACATCAGCGAGTGTGCTAGTGCTTCAGGGTCCGGCTCCACCTCTGGGATCTCCACATAGGGTGTTGGCTTCCAGCTTGTTCTCATCTGGATTAAGGATCAGGTGATAATGGCCGGCTGAGGAATTGCTTCAGAGCCATCAAGAAAAGGGCAGTGACGTCATCTGGAGCTTGACAGCCCACTGTAAATGACACCCACGTAATTCACTAAACGGGTGGACAGTGTGGACGCCACCTTCAGGAACTACTTCATTTGCTGGGTGCTGTGGTCCTGCACCCACTGGGAAGGAAGGTGCAGCACTCACAGCCTGGATCCGATGGACCCGAGCCAGAACTCTGCCCAGCCCCAGTGGCCTGACCCACGAGCCACACACCCTTAGTCCCAGCAGCACCCTTTAGCTCTAGCCACTTCCAACAAGCACCATGGCCACGTGAGGCTCGGGGTGGAGGGCATCTAGACACAGCCACAGCAAGGCTAGCAATGCCCCAGTCCCGAGGGGACAGGAAGAGCCTTCCCACCCCTTCTCTTGGGCACGAAGCCAGAGTGTGGCGAAGTAATTTAGGTAGCACATTTTGCGTACATTTAATACTTTTTAAAATTCCCCAGCTCCACAGGCAGAATATGTTTCTGACCTGTGGGCTTCATTTGTTTGCATTCGACGGAAACATGACCGTGGAACCCTACAGTCACCTTGCGTCGCGGGCACCACACTTTCCGGAGGAACGCTGAGCTCTGTGCCACCCAGAAGCCAGCCTTCCGCTCCTCAGAACCACGCTGGTCCTGGAGGTGGGCAGGCTCTAGGATGGTGGTGGGAAGGCTTGCAACCGACGGGACAGGCACCCATAAAAGCCATTTTGGTAGAAGACAGGAATACATTCCTTGTCCAAATGCAGTTAAAAGAAGGCCTTAAGGGAATGAAATACTTGTCTTTCTTTTTTCTTTCTTTTAAATTTTATTTATTTTTGTTATGGCTGGCTCAGCCTGCCCTAGGAATGAGGCTGGCACAGCATGTGGCGCTGGGAATCGAACCCTGGTCCCTGCGGTTGCCTAAGCAGGCGCTCTAGACCACTGAACTGTCTTGCCGGCTCCCAACACTCCTTAATCTTATGGATTGACTCACGTTAATACGGAAGTCCAGGAAGAGCCTTCATGTGGAGTGTGGAAGGAGCAAGCCTGTCACAGCGCTGCCTGAGCCCACGCTCTGTGGGGACTCTCCCAGGAAGGGCGGAGCAGATTTCCTCACAGCACCCAGGGTGGCGGCAGGGCCCAGGGTGCCTGCCCTGCTCCCAACGAAGGTGCTGGGGTCACGGTGCACACGGAGAACCCAGGCAGGACCACTGACGTGAGACTACGGTGTCCTTAAAACACGCACTCACAATGAGCGCGACTTTAAGGGTGAATTTATCAGAGCACCGTCCAGGCCACCAACATGCAGCGCCAAGGGCCCTGTGCAGAGGCAGCAAGTGGGACTGGGTATGGTGGCACTCAACTGTAATCCCGGCTGTTGGGGGGCTAAAAACAGGAGGATCACTATGAGTCTAATCTAGTAGCGAGACCCTGTAGATCCTGCACAAAATACAGTAAAAAAAAAAAAAAAAACCCAAGATGATAGGAAATCAACAATGTTCTTCTGTTGAACATTGTTGTGTTCAAAGTAGTTGCACAGATTACCAGGTATAGGCATATAAGATTGGTCCCACAGTGTGAACACTAATTGTTCCTTTCAATGGACTGACAGAAATTAGCAGTATCCCCACGTTAGCTATCTCGTGTGTACATGTTTCGTTTCTTTTCGTTTCGTTTCCCTCCCTCCTTCCCTCCCTCCTTCCCTCCCTCCTTCCCTCCCTCCTTTCCTCCCTTCCTTCCTTCCTTCCTTCCTTCTTTCCTTCCTTCCTTCCCCCCTCCCTCCCTTCCTTCCTCCTCTCTCTCCCTCATCCCAGTTGCTCTTTTTTTCATGCAGCTTCTTTCCCTCTCATGATATCAATTATACCTTTCAGATTTCATTTACACTTTCAGTTCTTTACACTAGGGGGACAATATGATGTTTACTCATGGAGGTCTGATTCCTTTCACTTGTATGATCTCTAAAAGGGCCGAACTTGCTCACTGGAAGAAAGATGGCCACTTTAATAAATGAGCTGGAAAAGCGGGCTAACCACATGCCAGAGACTAAAACCAAATCATGTCTGTCACCATTGAAGTCAAAATGGACCAAAGACCTAAATATTAAAACAGAAACACTAAATCTACTGAAAGAGGAAGTAGGTAGAAATCTTGAAGACACAGGGGTAGGCGGAGAGATCATAAACAAAACCCACACTCCACGGGAAATACTGCAAAAAAATCAACAACTGGAATCTCATCTTACTGAAAAGCTTTTATACTTCAAAAGAAATCACTAATTCAAAATATATATATAAAGATAAACTACAGGTGTTAAATCTAGATAGTCTTATTTGTACATCTGATTTTGTATCTTTTTAATAAATTCTTA
>PVKN010018014.1:0-10236 GCA_004027915.1 Capromys pilorides
AGGCAGAGTAAGCCAAGAGGACTATTGCCTTATTAAAATAAAAAATAATAATAAAAAGAGAAGAAACCAAGGAAGTTACCAGGTACAACATAGGTCCATCTATAGACCTCTCTAGAGCTGGTTTCCGTCCAAATAGGTCTCTCTAGTAAGGCAGAATTTCATACCATTGCTGCTTGGTTAGTAGTAGACTTTTACCTTCAAAAGTTAAATAAGCTTCTGAACATTTTTGAGGTCTTTTCTATGGATTCCACAGTTGCTATGATTTTAATTCATAGGAACCTGGCATAAATGACACATAATGCTAGAAACTTGAGTTTTAAGCACACTTTCATATTCTCATTTTCATTATAAAAGAACAAAAACCTGAGTCTAATGCTGCTGTGTTACTGACACTTCAAATAAGATTTAATTAGTTTCTCTGACAGAGCAGTAAATCTTTAAATTAAAGAGTTCAGAAGTGCTTAGCCCATAAATTCTCTAAGGAAATTTAAATAGGAGTAAGTTTTAAACACATCTTTCTTGGTGTTTCCTATGTGGCAGCCTATGTTACCACTCAACAAACGTAAATATACCTTGAATCTAGAAGAGACCATCCAGAATATTTAGTAAAATAGGGGACCAGGGAGTTAGAACAGTGGTCTAAGCACCTGCCTGGCAAGTGCAAGGACCTGGGTTCGATTCCCTGTACCACTGGCAGTGAAAGTCCCACAACAACCCAGCCACTGAAACTGGGCATGGTGGTGCATGCCTGTAATTCCAGCACTGGTGAGGCTAAGACAGGAGGATCACTATGAGCCCAAGCTGCATTGTGGCAAATAAATAAATGTTAAATTCTTCTATAACGATAGTGAATATTTACTAAGTGCTTATGAAATGCTAGTACCTGTTTTAAGGCTTCTATAGGAAATACAGGTTTTTGTGTGCGTGGCATAGAGTTTTGAACTCAGGGAGCCCTGAGTTATGTCCCCAGCCCACTCACCTCTTTCTTTACACTTTATTTTGAGAAAAAGATCTTGCTAAATTGCCCAGACTGACCTCAGCTGAGCAATCTCCTTGCCTTAGCCCCCTGAATACATATGACTATAAGCTTGCACCAGAATCCATGGTATGCAGATTACATTTTTACTCTTCAATCAATCCTCTGGGATTGGCACCATTACCATCTCCATTTCACAGACATGGAAAGAGAAGTCTAAACAGATTTGAGTAATTTCATAAGAACATAATGCCAGAGGGTGTCTACAGCAAAGGCCCTGGGTGTGCCAACTAAATTCCCTTGGGCCTTACAATGCAGCGCTCACTTCCAACTGCCCAGGCCTGCTGCAGCTTACTTCTTGCTATACAGGACAGGCTAGAAAAAGCATCGAGCCCATCCCAGCAACCCTCAGCTGATGACAGATGGGGTTGGTGTGCATATGCTAGCTGCCTCACCTCTCAGGTAGGGTGACTCTGAGGTTCACATTGTCTACTGTCTACAGATCGCTAAGAAGGATTATTAAATATGGACAGTAATAACTACTTGAACATTCATCATGTGTTGTCTAACTTCCTCCTCTTTCTTACCTCCTTACTGGCTACCAACGACTGCAAAGATCACTCACATCTTTGTCTCAGGGTCTGCTTATTGGGTGGGGTGGGGGGGGTTTTCAAACACAAAGAGCCATGAGTAGAATCCAGATTGTGTGCCTAGGGTCTATGTGTTTATCACTGTGGTGTACTGCCCATTCTCCCAAATAATTTTTGCATATTTAGCCAAAAATATCTCAAGAAGTGATAGGAAGAAGTGTCCTCTTACTCCATGGAAGGAAACTTCCGTCAAAGATTGGGCAAAGTAAGATTTTACTCTTTGTTTGCTAATGAATCAGCCTGCCACAGTTTGAGGATGGCTCTCGGAAGACATTAAAACTTCTGGGTCAAAGACAAAGGGCCTTATCATAGTCTGCAGCCAGAGGATCAGCATTTGCATGGGTAACACAGTTACCCTAGGTTCTCCTAGGTTAATACAGCCAAGTCCACTTAAAGCTGCACATGGATTGAATTATGTTGCAAAAGAGAAATCCTCATGTTAGAGAACCCATATCTTTTATTTGGACAACAAGAAAGTTTGCTCATTGTTCCAGAAAGACATCATCTTTGTCTTTCAAGTTTGTTACACAGAAGTTCTTAAAAAGATAATCTAAGGGCCAGGGAGATAGCTCCATGGCACAAGTGCCTGCCTGGCAAGTGCAAGGTCGTGGGTTCGAGCCCCAGTCCTGCAAACAAACAAAAAAAAAGATAATCTGTCATGAAGGAAATCAGTGCCTCTCTTGCAAGATATATAAGAGCTTGTAGAAACTGTCTTCTAACTAGTATATATTCTGATATCAAGAAAGATGCCATCAGACATTAAAACTATATAATTATAGTTGATCAAAGAGCAAAAATGGGGCAAATTTTTTAAATCTTTTATTCTTAAGTTTTTATGCCTTTGCTTTTTTGTTTTTAAACATAGAAAGGTCCCTTTGATGCTCACAATAAAACTACTACTAACTATACTATTAAGATAATATTTTAGGGGCTGGTATAGTGGTGCATGTCTGTAGTCCCAGCACCCGGGAGACAGAGGCAGGAGGATCGCTGTGAGTTCAAGACTATCTTGCACTACATAGTGACACCTTGCCTAAAAAAGAGAAAAAAATAGTATTTTGTAGGCAATGAGAAAATGCCTCAGAAATGTCTCTTTTGCTTTTTTAATACTAAGCTTCCTTTTCCACTGTCCATACTTTTTAGGGTGTTTTGCAACATGTTTTGCTTCTGAGTATACTATTTATAGCATTAGAATGCCCCCATTTATGGCACATTTGATACTCAAAAAAATACAGACCACATTCTACTGTATGAAATTAGAGTTAAAATACCTTATGAACTTTTTTTTTAGTTAAAGGAATCTTGAGGTGAATTCATTTTGTAAAAAACCATTGCACCAAAACATGACATAGGAAAAGAAATGACTCAAGACTAGAAATTTTGGAATCCAAGTGCTGCTGAACGTGTGTGTTATTGGCCACAAGGAGCAGGAAAACTGAATGAGGGAAGTGATGGTCTCTAGCACAGCTTTCCTCTCTTCAGAGTGTAGTGGCTGGCAGCACCAGCTGTAGACTGAGACGGCGGCCAGCTGCAGGACGGTTGGGCTCTTCAGCTGCGCCTCCTCTGGCAAGTTATCTAATCTCCATGTGTCTATTTCCTAACTTGTAAAATAAAGGGAAAAGTGAATATTTCAGATGATACTGCGTTAGAAAACACTTTCTAACCACAGTGTACAGTTCCTGGCACATATTGGACACTTGCTAAATTGCAACCTGTGCTATTATTCTGAATTTTCATGCACTGGCTTCACTTTACGTGATTTTTTTAATAACAGAAGCACATTCTGAAGTCTGACTCTACTAGTTCAATGCACACACTCATGTTTTTCCTGCCTACTAATTGAAATTTTCAAACCTATATTTTGCTCTATTGGCATTGTCATGTATCTATAGACTCATTTCTTATCCATCCACAGTCCTTTTGCTAATGGAAATTTAATTAAACAATATCAACATACTTTATTACTAAACCTGTCACCCTGTGTATGGATAAGTTAGTTTCACAATTTTCTTCTGGTTCTTTTTTATTCCTTTTGAGGTAAAATTTAACATATAATAAAACCATATGCTTATTTTTATGTTTTTGAAAAGCATAAATATTCAAAATTGAATCAAAAATATATTTGCTATTACAACGCATTGGTAAGCCTTTAAATTTCTGCTGTTGAAGGATAACTATAATTACTGAAAGACATTAAGCTTAGCTGGGCTACTCAGGCATATCTAAATTTTCTGGTACATTAAGGAAATTAATTTGCTCCAAAACTTCTCTTAAAATTTTGCTTCCTTCATCCAGCATTATAAGAATATATTGAATAAAACTAAATATTTCCTTACTTATTTACATGTTAAAATGCACAGCAATCATGTTCATGAACAAATAAAATAGCAACATAGGTAGAAACAGAGAAGTAGAGGGTGGTATGAAAATTGACCAACTGAATGACCTGTCCTCTCAATCAAGTCCACAAGGGTGCATGTCTTATTATCTACTGTGTTGTGTCATTGTTATAGCATTCTTGTTTTCATGTCACTTAACTCACCAAAGCACAGAAAGAACCTGGGTCTTCAGTTCTATTTAAATCCCTTTTTTTTTTTTTTCTGTAGTGCGGGGGATTGAACTGAGGACCCTGTGTTTGCCAGGCAAGCCCTTATTCTACTGAGCTATCTCCCCAGCCCTAAAGCCTTTGCCTTATTTTGTACTAAATTCATTCTAGATACACTGAGAGGTTTTATTGAGTCTAGGGTTGATCTAGTACAAAAGTACAAGGTTGGTGAAAGCTTCACACACTTCCCATCAGGGCTCTGCCACTTGAGAGTTACACGATCCCGGGCAAACAGTTTCACTTCATTAAGCTGAGATTATTACATTTTTGACTCATCACTCAAAATTGCAACAAGATACTGTAGTCTATCAGGGTCTTAGAAAGATTCTCCATTTTTTTATTCTCCTTTTTATTTTATTTTAAAGAGTAAAAAGAAAAACAAAAGTGAAAACAAACAGCAAAAACTAAGACAGAAACAGAATAGCATAGAACAATACATATGGTACAAAATTTCAAAGCAAGAAAAAGGACTAGCAATGGTCGTTATATGACGTGTTGTTACCACTGTTCTTGGTGGGGCAGCATCCCGTTAGTGAGTGCAGTGCTTGAAACGATAGCAGCTTCATTCCATGATCCCATGCATTTGCAGTACCGTGTGCGTCCCCGTGGCCTTCTTCACCTCTGAGACACACACACAGTTCCTCAGCATCACCGACTTATGGGAGGACAGCTGTGTTGTATCTCATGGTCATAGAAGCTTCAGTCCATGATCAACAGGCTCCACACAGAAGCAGCAGGTGGAGGGAGCTGGAGCAGGGGAGAGCTAACCGCACCACCACAGCCAGGAAGGAAGAAAACAGGGAGTCCAGGGAGGGACGCAACCCTCGGGCGACACCCCCACCCCCCACCTCCATGCCGACTCCTCTTCCTACCAGCAAGTCAGCTCTCAACTCAGCCATGGACTCATCAAGAGCCATACCAGAACAGGTTCAAGCCCCAGATCTAAACTACAACGGTGCCTGAAATCAATGATTCAATTGAAAAATTACATCGTTGTGAAACACACAGCCTGTAAAATGGGACAGACCTGGAAGGCGTGACTTTCCCCTTGTGAGTTACATAAGTGGAGATCTTAAGCAAGACACTTAGCCTGTGTGAAATAGGACCATGACTTACTCTCTTCCAGATGATGTTCTTAGCAGGCAAATGATGATAACCGTGAACTAAAGAGAGACATCGGCCAAGTGCCTGCTGTTTGCAAGGTGCTGGGCTAAGAGCACGTCTGGGAGCTCATTCAACTCTCACAACTACTACATAAGGTAGGGACTATTGTTAGCCCATTTTAATACAGCAGCAGCTAGGGTCACTCAGCTAGTTATCACAGAGCTGGTGGTGAAACCAGTGTTCCTCTGCAACATGCTAGAGACACTCAACTGCATCAGATGTCACTCACCAAACCGAGTTAGGGAAAAAGGCACTGGGAAGGTGCTCCGTCAACAGCACCCCTCCCTGCCCTTGCCCAGGAAGCCCAAAGAAATGCACCAGAAACTGGACTTTGAATGTTATCTCACTTTGAGGAAGTTAGTGAATGCCTCAACAGAAATATAAATCTGACCCCAAATACTAACTTTTGCTCCCCAGTGACAAGTTTCTTCTTTCCTCAGCTCTTCTCACACACCAAAAAGTAAATACAGAATCGAGGGCTCCAGGGCTCCTCTATGATTGGTACAAGATTATGCATTAGTTGAACATAAATATTTCTGATCTAGATATCCTAACACAGTGTTCCCACAGGCACTCCCTGTGGGACTGAAACCAGAGTGTTCACAAAGTTGCCCAGGCTGGGCTTGAATCTGTGTTCCTCCTGCCTCAGCCTTACAGATGGGTGAGATTACCATCCTGCACCACCAAGCCTGGCTCTTGGTCTGTTTCCATGGTGACAGAACAACCTCTAATCCACAAGCAGGAAGAACAGAACTCCCAGAATCTCATCTGTGAGCCAGGCTACAAGAGGGTTCCAAGATAACAGCTGGGCCCCTTTGCTAAACCATCTTATACTTGTGGCTCCTTCCCCAGACACTGGTTTAAGTAAAGCGTATCATCTAATCTTTTTTGTCACTTGAATGTCTTTCCTGTGTGCTTTATTGAAATTTGTGTGTCTAACTGGACATCTGGGAAAAGTGATGAAAAGATTGATTTTTCCTTTTGAAGACTTTGCTCACCTAAGGAATTTACTTATTTCCAGGTACACTTAGTTTCCATGAGGGACTAATCATGGCAGCTTCTCCCCCACAGTCATTTACTTTAGTAAAGACATCAGAAGCAGCCTATTCATTTAACCCAGGATGAAACTGCTGGCTTTGGGGCATAAAGTGGGCTACCATGGGTCTAGGAGAGAGCACAGCACACACCATACCCCACAGCTAACTATCCAGTCCATGAGACCTCGTGCTAGTCTGGCATCTCCGTGATTTTGTATGATTGGTTGCTGTGTTTGGCTCTTAGAGGAGAAAGTTCCAGAGTGTGAAAGGGCTCTTCCTCACCCATCAAATCACAGTAAATGGGAAACCACCTCGATCTCATGTCCTTGGTACTACCCTTGTCTATAGGTCACACGAAAACAGGAAATAGTTTCCTCTCCTGTCTCTGAAAACAGAAACCTACAATGTTGGCAAGGAGAACACAGATGCCTGTGTAAGTAAGGATGCTGGTGGCATCTTTTTGTAACAAGCTTCACCTTTCTGCAATGTGCTTCTCTTTGATCTCATCATATGCGTATGACAGCAATTCTTTCAGTGTAGTCTGAGGCTTGAGATAACACCCCCCTTACCAGAAACTCCACTACACCATTACACACACACACACACACACACACACCCTACTCACTACTGTTTGTGTAAAATCTCTGCAAACAGAAACAAGTAAATGTTCGTTTTTCTCTAGAATACTAGGTAATAGTAGTTGGCGCCCAAGACATACTCTTCCCCAGTGAGTAGTATTAACCATACCCGTTTCTTTGCTACTGAGTTAAATTAGGCATACAACCTATTCTTGGCCAATGAGCCACGACAGTCTCCTCGGATTGCCTCAGAAAATGGTCTCCTAGCCAATAGACTCTTTACCTCTGCTCTTGACTTGGTTGTGTGATACCTACAGTGACTATAGCCACTTTGCCATTAGCCCGGGAGAGAAGACAGGGCCAAGAACCACCCACAAACTGGACTAGAGTCCAAGTGCACTAGGCCTGTGTCCTCTCCTCAGAGCTTCTCGTTATGTGAGAGAACAGATTTGAGTTTTGTTTATGCCAGTTGGAGTTGGGTTTTGTTACTTGCAGTGGAAAGCAATTTAGCTGATTCACACGCACTCTAATTTTCCTGGGCAACCCTAATTGTTAACAGTCTAATTTTATTATTTCTCCAATTGCTGATCTACTCTATTGCTTTCAAATAGTGTATGCTAATTGCTAATATTTTTGAAGTTCTAAGAATACCAGGTATTGTTATAGAAGAGAGTTTGCCGGCTTGTTTTCAAAACATATGTTGCTTGTATTCATTGAATTTGTAATCCTTTCCTATCCCCATCCATGGAGACTTGTCACAATGTAGCAATGGTTGATGTAACCTTAGCTGGCAGTTTGTGTTAAACCAGCAAAAAACGATAGTAATTTTGTCACCCAGAGTTAAGAGGACCATTCCATTACCTCTAAAAGTCTTCACATAATCACAGCAACAACTAGCTTCTTTTTAATGGAGATACAAAGTATTTCTGGTACTATAGAACAGCTTTTGATCAAATTCCTTTTTTTTTTTCTCGGCACTGGGGATTGAACTCGGGACCCTGTGTTTGCCAGGCAAGCACTTATTCTACTGAGCTATCTCCCTGACCCTTAAATTCTTAAGTAACTTATTTTGTCACGTACTTAACATTGACATGAAACTTACACGACTTTTCTGTTATCAGACTGTCAGGTCCAGCCTTGCTACTCTTGTGTGTGACAAAAGCCCTAACAACTTAATGCTCATCAAAGTGTTCATGGTGACTGTGCTGCAAAGTCAAAGCTGAGCTGCCATCCCTCATTTTCTGATTGATTCGGGGTCTCCCTGTTCCTGAGTTTCTCCAGGATGACAGACAATCTGTGACCTACCCACACAGGTCACAGACAGCTACTGAATAGGCCCAGGGCAGCAGAAGTTGCAGAGAAGATGAATGTTGATTGGAAATTGACGTGATTTAAAAAGATGAAGTATATTTATTAGACATGAGAGAGAAGTCGCTGTGTAAGTGCAAGTGGGAATAGTTAGAGAAATAGATGTTGTCCTGGTTCCATGAATGCTACAACCAGGAAAGGCTCATTTTGTTGTTTATGAAATCTAGAGAACAAGGATAGAAGTGGACTTAAAAACTAAGTGTAAAATAACTGCCTATATTGAGCTCCATCTATGTGTTCACTGTTGTGCTACTTTATCTACATTATTCCATCTACTCCTCACACTAGTTTTGTATAGTTGGTGCTACTGTCAACCTAGGTCCACTAAGCAGTAGCGTGGAACTCTACTTGACACGCTAAAGAATGAGTGGACCTCACACAATTGTAGAGTCACCACTCCAAACCAGGGTACAATATCTCACACCTTCAAATCTTAGCATGCTGGGAATGCACAACCACTGCCAGCCTGTACAGTGGCTGTCTGTGAATGAGAGAAGGCCAACAGGCCCAGCCACAAGGCAAGCAAGGGCTCACAGCTTCACTGGTGGGCAGCAAGTTGGGACCCGTGACCAGTGCTCCTCATGCTGGGTGACGATGGCACCCGAGCACTGGCCTTCACTCGCCTTGACATCTCCTAGTGACACCTCTTCCAGGGCATGGACTCCACAGGTCTAGGAGGGTTTTTAAATCATTTGCGTAGTTTTGGCAGTCAAACGTCTTGTTTACAAGCACTCTCTATAGATATTTTTTGTTGGCCCCTCAGGATCTTGTCAGTACCATTCTTTACCCAGTGCCATGGCTGACTTTTTAGGGTCTGTACCAATGGCTCTTTGGGATGTGGGTTCATCCAGTGAGAGGTGCCACTAGAAGTCCAAATGGAGGACAGGCTAAGAAGATTTATTCCCTGGCAGCCTTTTTATGGTGTCAGAGATCATCAATAACTTTGGTCCTTTCCTAAGGCCTCAGCTTGATAAGTAGCACTATTTCAGGACCATCAAAAGGTTTTGGTGACCACATCTCTCCATAGTGCATGGAGCTTAGGTGTGGGTGCTGGGCTCCCTGCTACTGCTAGCTGCGAGATGCTGCATCACCCCACCACACTCTCTGCCCCTGCCTCTACTCTGGAAATAGCCCCTTCATTCAACTGGCCTCATTTCCCTGCTAGTGAGCCATCTGTTTCCTGTCAGGACCCTTGACTGGTACAGAGGAAACAAACTTTTGCCTATTTTAAGCAAAAGTGGAATTTGTAGGAGGGACATTGGAAGTCTCAGAAAGGGGGGATGTGTGGGAAGACTGGGGTTGGAAAACAAGCAGGAACCAGAGAGTGAGAAGGCTAAGGAAAGATACACTGGTGAAAGTCTTTCAGTGGAAATCCAGCCTAGGCCATCTACTGCCACTACCCCTGAATGCCCAATCCCTGGGCTTTGGATATTTACTGAAGTCACATTTCTGGAAAAGGACTGGATTGCTTGAGTGTTCACTGTATCTCCTCAGTGTGACCTGGGAGCAGAGAGGGAGGTTCAGGCACCTTAGGCTGTATTGGTTGGA
Source organism: Capromys pilorides (assembly GCA_004027915.1). Taxonomy (NCBI): domain Eukaryota; kingdom Metazoa; phylum Chordata; class Mammalia; order Rodentia; family Capromyidae; genus Capromys; species Capromys pilorides. The sequence goes on from PVKN010018014.1 coordinate 9,927, forward strand.
AAAGGGCACCACTGTCCAGCAAGACCATACCCAGTGGGCGATCCCTGCACAACCTGGGCATGCTAGTGCTTGCCTGTAATCCAAGATTCAGGAAGCCAAGCGAGTTTGAAGCCAGCTACAAAGGTCAAGGGCAGGCTGTACTGTACATTGAGATTTCATTTCAAAATACACACGCATGTGCACATGTATACACATACATACTCTTCTCTTTCCAAAAAACAAAATCACCACTGTAATAATAAAAGAGTTCAAACTGCTTTAAGTACCTGAAATAGTTGTTTTAAAAAAGAAAGAAATGCAAGTTTACAGA
>PVKN010018015.1:0-17053 GCA_004027915.1 Capromys pilorides
TTCTTAATGTTACATAATTCAGCCTTGCAATAAATAGCATATTTATTCTTCAAAGAGCTTTAAAATTTTTTACTAATTAATTAACTCATTAATCACTAGCTAAACCAGCAAATTGTAAGAAAGTTTTCAAAAGGAAAGGAAACATTTGTAATGGTAGCAATCTAAAAAAAAATAAAATAAAATAAAAATATCATAACCTAGAGAGCTGTAAAGGTGGTGACCAGCTTCTTTTGGTTATTTGTTGGGATATTCATGCTTTTTTATGTTTGGTTTTGGGGTCAAGAGTTTATTTATCTGACTTTGACATTAGATAAAGTCTCACTGCATACATATTACCTCTTGCAAATAGCTCACACACCAGCTTTTCACGCATGATGCTGGTGGTTTTTGTTTGGTGTAGCAGAATGAGAAACAAAGAAAACATTATAGAGCAGCATTTCTGCTGAAGCATCAAAACACACTTCAAGAAATGGGTAAGAGGGAGAAAGGAAGAGAGAAAAGCAGGAGAGGGCTATGCAAAATAGCAATTCCCCATTAAAAAAAATAGGTCAAACCTAAATAACAAAAAGTTACAAAATCTAGGCTCTAAAAAAATCAACATTCCTTGGTCCCTTGACTTATATTTTAAAGTGCATCTATCCAGGTGGTTTCTAATATTTCTAGCTATGACAATAACAGGGTGAGTGTGGGTGTGGGCACCTCATGCTAATGCATAGTCCCAACGATTTACTCACCCTCAAAGCAGTTTCAAAATCAATTCAGTATTTCCTGGATACATTGACGTCACCCCTTTCAGATGACAGCAAGAAGTGAGCTGCTTGCTTTGTGCTCATTAAAATTCTGTTTTCCACACTGTGCAAGGGCTGATGTCTATTTTCAGGGCAGCCATAAAACAAAGCAATAAGTGTTCTTGTCTCTGAGGCCAAGGTGGGAGAACAGAGAGGATTCATGAGGGTTGAAGTCTATGAAGAGGAAGAGGGGGAGGGAAACATTAATCTATTAATGGCTACCAAATTTTAGCAATAAAATGAAATGCCGGCCATATACATTAATAAAGCATTCAAAAGCACAAAAACCAATTTAAGAGTTCTACAAGAGTCTCAACCTGAAAGAGTGAGAAAGAGAGCAACTAGTAAGGTAGTAGCAGACAATTTAATCTTGGAAAATGACTTTCTACTCAGGAAATTGAAAACATGATTCTCAGTTCTTTCATTATTTTTTAAAGTAGTTTCTCTCATAATCCATTTATAAAGGAAAATGTCTGTCACCTCTCTTAGTACTATTTGCATAAACATGGAAGCTAGTTCTTCTAGATATCTATAATATGATATGTGCATGGGAGTATGCATACTTCCATGCACATATCGGTACTTACATGTGCAAAGAGAGGTATGAATATGTAGCTATTAGCAGGATAGGGGACATATTAGCCATGTTGAAGGGACTCTGAGGGTTGACTTTGGCCATGACTGAACCTGCAGTTTGCATTTGGCTCTGCTCTGATGGAAGGAGTCAGGGTAGCTGCAGAGTACTAGTTTTAAAGTGCTGAGGCAGTTATTATCTTTTCTTCCATTAACATGCACCTTTATGCACAGTGATGTCACATAACGAGGCCTGCAGAAACCCTGGGCTCCTGTGGTTTGTCCTCCAGCTGAAGGCATCAACCTTGCAAAAGGGAGCCCCTCTCCCTGGGCCTGAGCCCCAGGGCCAGGGACACTGCCTCAAAACACTCTTGGACATATTCAACATCGTGTGCTTTCTTCAAAGGCTCGCTGACAAAGAAAAGACAACCACAAATTCAGAGCAGAACATTCATTCTGCTTTTGAGAAGTCTATGTCTAGTATTCCTTCTACCCAGATAGCAATGAGACCCAAGTGTAAGGATTACAAAAATATTCTGCATGAAGCACTTACTGATGCTTCTTTTGCTACAGATTATTATGTTCTACACATACACACACACACACACACACACACACACACACACACACATCCCATGCATAAAGTGAGAAAAAAAAAGCTTCCTTTCTAAGGACAAGCTGATCTTTCAGAGTTCATTAGAAATATCCCCAGAATAAATGTCCAGACTCATTTCTCTGAAATAAGATCCAACGTTCAAAAGCAATGCAAAACTGCTTAAGTCTCAGCTTTCCTCACACACTGGGTCAAAGACAAGGAAAAAATGGGTGCAGTTCTTCCAGGAGGGACTGAGACTGTGCCTGCTTGGCACTCAGTGGAGCCCCCTGGCCACATCCTCTGTTGTTAGTGACAGTCTGGTTGTGGCCTGAGCTGGGTGGGGCCTGGCCTCCAGCAGCCAGAAAGAAGGAAGCTCCAGCAGTTCTGGGCCAAAGGGATCTCCCTAGAAATCATGTCACAGAGGGATAGGGATGGCATGGCTTTGGTCCTTATCTTCCTGCTGTAGGTCATACTGCCTGTGACATGACATGGAAGGGGAACACAGCCCAGTGAGTGGGCATAGCTCAGTTCCACAGGACATGGTGAACAAAGGGGGGACCACTATTGCATCTCTCTCTTCAAACCTCAGTCTTGCCATGTCTCAGCTCTATCATGTAGGAAAAATCACTGTGTCTCAGTTTCCCTGTCAATAAATTAGGATAGTAAGGTCTCTACTCCACAGGGGAATTATGAGGATTAAAAGGCAAACGTTCAAAAGGGCCCGGAACACAGTGTAGTAGGTAGTTATTAGGCACAAATCCCATCTGCTTTCTCAACAAGCTCCACTTGAGCTTGGAAGGGAAAGACAGGGTCCCAGGCTATTGCACTGTGGCTGCAGCCCTCCGGCCCCAAGGCTGAGGACTATGGCGTGGGCACTACCTTCAGTGCCACCCCATTGCGTACTCATGTTGTTTGTGAGCCTGACAGAGGCCACCATATTGGCTGGCTCAGCTGAAAGACACAGGCATCCTCAATACCCTGAAACACCGCAATTACAAGAGCATAAAAGACAGCACTGGATTTGAGAAAGAACTCAGTCCCATTGCTAAGTCTGGGAGGTTAGGTTCTGGGAGCACTTTTTGAAATGAATTCTGGCACTTATTTATTATTAATGACATGAGAGAGAAAAGAGACTCTGTTCTGTTTTGAGCTCTTACCGCACTTACATAAGGCACCCACTCCCCAGGGAGCTAGGCCAATTATCGGCAACCTGCTTGCCATGTGCCATGACTACAGAGGAAGTGAGCAGCCAGTGGTTTCTGGGTCTGAAACTGCAGTGAAATATGTGTTCTTGTCACCAACCTTGAAGAGCTCTTCCAGTCCTGAGAAGAATCGGTGCCACCAGTGTCTCTACCCTAAGCCTATATTTTCCAAACCATGAATCAAACCTGAATCTTACAGCAGATCACCATGTGGCTTTGGCACTGCCTTAAGCCAGCTGTAGGAGAAGAGTTTGGAAGCCAAAATACTGGGCTCTGGGGGTTATGAGGGAAAATATAAGACAGAACATTTGATTGGCCTAGAAAGACCAGGGCCTCTCCATAGCCACTCATGTGGTAGATAGGCAAAAGGCGGCAGATAGACACTATTATTTTAAATGGTCCCCATCATTACTATTTCTGGGGTGATCTTTATGCCAATGTTGATCTGAATAGTAAAAAGAAACTAAAACTGCACTGGGTCTCCACAGCGACTGAGAGTGTTTGTATTCATGGGCAAAGAAAGCCACAGCTCCTTAACTTGATCCCTACTCTGTCCCTCAAGACAGACAACTGTCCGTGTATCTCACTACATCATCCTCTGCTCAGTTCATTCAAAAAATATATGGCATACTCTTGAGCACTTTTGATCTATTGTGTGTGTCCCTGAGTGTAAAACCAAATCTAAAAGGAAGGATTCCACACCCCCACCCATCCCAACAGTGACTGTGTGGACCCAGATCTTAGCTCTCCTGCTTGTCACAAGCCAGTTAACCTCTGTGGGCTTCGGTTTTTAGTATCAGTCGAATGGATATAGTAACCGACACCTCACTCACTGAAATAGCTGGACTAACGTATGCAAAGAATTTGAATTGTGATCAGAAAGCAATGACTATTAGCCAAAAACCAAGAAGCTGATAGCTCTCAGCAAATGAGTAGCATTCTCATTACCTCCAAGGGACGTTGACAAGAGCAAATGCATAAAGCGTGGGTCTCACATTCAGTCACTTCAACATAACGAAGTGGAAAATAAAGAGACATGCTTTATAAAAAGAAGCTCATGGGCTGCTTTGGAAAGGAGAGAAAGCCAGAGGGCAAACTGTGGCCATGAGTCCCCTGATCTGGCCCTGCTGACTCTTTAACATGGCAGCAGCCACAGTCCCCAGGGCATCTAACAAAATGTCCATCCTGAAAACTGAGGGTGTGTTGCTAGTCTGTGTTTTGACTAGCACAGCTGGCTCGCTAGAACAGGGGCCAAAGTCACTTGCATGCCTGGGTAATAGTTTCATCTGGTAGATTTGGAGCACAAATGGCAAATTTTTAAATTGAATTTCAAAACTGAAAATGTGAGCTTCACTTATAAAACTATGGACAGAAGTGTTCAACTCTAATGCCTTAGTTTTGTTTATTTGTTTTTGTGTTATTGTTTTGCACATGTGTGTAGTTCTGCTTTTTGTATTTGTACTTTTGCCATGTGGACCTTAGATTTATTTCAATTTATAAAACAGGAGGCCTGAATAAAATCTATCTCAGAGTTATTTCTTTTTAAACTGTTTTACTCTATAAATTCTTCAAATATCAAATTCCATATTATATATATAGCAATTAATGAAAATAGTTTTTGAGCGAACTGAGACACCTTTCCATATCTCTAAAGCATGCTTATTTAAACTGCAGACAGGGCATTTTCATAATTTTACAAGCCACAAAATAAACAGCCTCTATTCTCTGCATCATTTAATTTGCAAATAGAGAATAGTCATGATTATAAAGAAGCCAATGAGGGTATCAGAAAAGTTCTAGCAGGCACAAGATGTGAAGCAGAATCTGGAAGCATATGTGATGTTCAGCGGAGGACAAGAAAACAGGTAAATGTGTCTTGCAATATTTCATAACATCCTGCCCCACGTGGTCGCACCAGGTGGCTGCCTGTCAGAGACAGCAGTAGGTCTCCATCTTCCCCAGCCCTGTGTTTTCTCACCTCTCACACATTCATGCTTTCTGTAAATATCACATTCAGACAACCACCCGCACCCTCCACAGCTACCCAGGGGTCCGATTAGTGATCACTTGGGCTCCTGCAGAAGCCGCCTCTCTGCACTATCGATAAGCAGCTGTGTTCTGGCTCTGCCCTCTACAGTAGATGTCATTATCTCTAAAGTTATATCAAAAACGAAGAAACAAAACAAAAAAGCCAGTGTATTTCGCCTAACCATTGGGCAGATTTTAATCTACAAATGAAAGCGTACTCATTTCAGAAACCCCTGTATTGTATTAATGTAAATGTCTGGTGATTCTTAATCACATATGAAATAATCATCTTGAAACCGAAAACAAGAATGAACTCAATCTAGCAGCAGAGATCTTATCATTCAAGCTATTTCCGATGGAAACAGCAATATATTGTGTTCTTCAAAGAGACTACAATTTAGTTGCAGAAGGAAATTAAAATTCAAATATTTTTTTTTTAAATTGGCACGAATTTAACACTGTTAAAGTATCCAAAAACAATTAACAAAGCATATTTGTGTACCAATAGATGGAACAAATGGATATGGATGCAAACTTAGAAAAAGCCAAACTGATTCCAGTGGTACGTGCCTCTGGTCTCAGCATACGAAGGAGGCTGAGGCAACAGGACCGGGACTTAGCCTGGGCTGGGCAATTTGGCAACTCAGTGAAAGCCTGTCTCGAAAAGAAATAGCAAAAAGCTGGGTATACAAATGTAACTTGGTTTAAAAAACCAAAGCCACTGTGCAGTGTGGTGGTGGGAGACAAGTTTCAAGTGGAAATGAGACCTGCCTGGAACCTGAACAGGCATGGGTGCAAATCTGGGGCTGGCTGAGTAAGGGGAAGTCACATTCTAAAGGGAATCAGGAACAGGAAATGGATCAGGCAAATACAAGAGGTGGTTATGTGCAAAAGCCTTGTGCAGAATCTTGGCTAGGTGGAGTTGAAGTTTCGTGTAGAAGGGCAGGAGAGAATGATGATAAGAGGTTGTCTGGCTTTGAGACAATTTTAAGAGACCCAAGTCCACCAGATCACTCTAATTATACTCTCTGGACTTAATAAAAAAAAATGTTTATTAAGCTTCTGCTACATGCAAGATGCTGCTAGGGCTGATGAAAGGCAGGGGAACCAAGAGAAAAGATCTAATTTGAGCCCAGAGCTAGACAAAAACAGGAAGTGTTAACAAGGCCAGATATACTAAACAAAACCAAAAGAGAAAAAGAAAAAGGGAAGGTGAGTTGGCTAATTAATTACTGCATCTGTGAGGGAAACCAGTTATTTTCCCTGCCAAATCCACTAGCCTTTCTTTTCAGAAGAAAACAGCTTGCCTTTCCTTCTTAGTGTCCTTCTTTCCAGCCCAGCTCAAGACCCATAGCACATGCCCCCGAGCCACCACTGCCTCCACAGTTCCCACTCCTGGCCATCACTGAGTCACTGGTAGGTAAGTAGCCAGTCCCAAGAGCATGGAAGTTCTCTGGCCCCTGCTATGTTTGCTTCTTTCTTGTTTTGGGTGGGGTGTGTGTGTGTGTGTGTGTGTGTGTGTGTGTGTGTGTGTGTGTTGTTTTTGAGAAAGTGTCTCACTATATCTCTAAATTTCCCAACCTGGGCTCAAACTTGTGATCATCTGCCCCATCCTCCCAAAGTGCTGGTATTACTCATGTGAGCCAACATATTTAGCTCGAACAGACACTCTTGATGTTTGGTTTCTATAGCTGCTTTGAACTGAAAATCCATGTGATCTCAGTGGTAGGAGGAAAGGGGAGCCACTAAGCCAAAGCCAAGAGCAGGTTGAAATAAGGAAGCCAAGCAAGGTTTGCATATCAGTGTTTTATTAGAGAACCGGGTATAAACAAGATCTAAACAGATATAAACAAAATATACAAATGTGTAAGAAATTACAAGACCGTCTTACAATGGTCACCCACAGAGTCAGATACAGAAGCATGTAGAGGGCGTCTCCACATGGGAGATCAAAGATTTCAGTCCAAGGTCTGGAATTCACTGAAGTGTCTTGTGTAAGTCCAAATCAGGAGGCCAAAGGGTCTGTGACAGAAGGTTGAAACATCTATGATGAAGAGCTGAAGGATCTGAAGCAGGAGCCAAAGAGTCTGCCCTAGAAGCCGAGAGATGACTTTCCAAGCTGAAGGCAAAGGCTGGAGTTCCTCTGAGGGAGCTCAAGCAATGTCCTCCTCCCCTTTACACCATCCAAGCCACGAGCCACTCTAGGGCAGGTCCTCTACATGCTAAGAGTGTAGAATTGCTGAGCCAACTTAGTTAAGCTTCTAAACTTCTGAAGTTGTTATTTTATAACTTGAACTTTCTTTTAGGGAAGGGTCTACAGAGTGTTCAGGGTGTTCAGGGTCTCACTTCTAGATCAGACTCATAGTGATCTGCCTGTTTACAGCCTCCCAAGAGCTGGGATTATAGGCACTCACCACCATGTCCAATCTCAATTGCCATCTCAGTGTGCTCCGGGGACAAGGTTGGCACAGCGGGCCTGGGGATTTAACCGCAGGCCCCTGAGCCTGCTTGCAGGTGCTTTAATCCACTAAGCTATTTGGCCAGCCCCATAATTTGAACATTTTAACACAAGTTTAACAATCCTTAAAAAACAGTATTAAGTCTATCAATATTACACTACATGAGAAATATGTTAAGAAAGAAGTAGTACAATTACATTCCTCTTTTCTGTAGCTGACCACAGAGTCGAAGCTGGTACTTAGATCTACCTTCTTTCACTGCCCATTCTGTATTCCCTTGGCCTTCAACAAGCATCTCAGCAGGTCTTCATTCTTTCCCTGGTGGAATAACTCATACCTTTATTCCTGATGGCTCTGGACCATGTTTCATTCTGCTTGGATTGGTCGTTGGAGGTTCCCATTGACTTTAATAACAACGCATGTTAATACTAAAGGGCACACCTTTCCTCCATTGAGGAGTAGTACTCCAATTTTCCTTTGACAGTCTAGCTCAGTCACCCCGGAAAACATTGTCAGAGGCACTCCTTTATAAGTTTGTTTCTTCAGAGGCATGAGGAGAACCAAATCACAGGAGTGAAGTCTTAGCTTCCAGTTCAATGGTATTATTGTACTTCCTGGTACAAGCCTTCTCTGCTCTGAAACTAAGATGCCTAAGCCAGCAAAATATGAGACCATGGAAACAGGCAAAAATCTTGCCAATGGGTCAGTAGGGGTAACAGTGAGTGGTACCATTCCCATCCACTCCTTCATTCCTAGATCCATGAATTCTGGCTGTAGGAGACACAGGACCATATAGTGGATGATGATTCAAAGAATATACAGCCTTTTGAAATACCTTACCCCAGACTTCAAGCTATTACCAGCTATTCAGAGGAATATCTGGCACTGTAATTGTGTCTTCAAAGGAGCATTTCACCTTTCCAGCAACCCATGTTCTGGATGGTGAGGAACATAAGACCAGTGAATTCCATGAGCAAGATCACATGCCTTGAGTTTCTGCCCATACAATGTTAGATTCAATGCAATGCAAAATTCTATGATGGTGGGTAAGGTACTCTGTGAGGCCATGGATGGTAGTTTTAGTAGAAGTATTATGTGCAGCAAAGGCATATCCACATCCAGAATATGTGCCTATACCAGGGAAGAGAAAGTGTAGTCCCTTCCATGGTGGAAGTGCTCCAATATAATCAATCTGCCACCAAGTTGCAGGTTGATCATCCCAAGACAATGGCACCATATAAGGGGCTTTGTGTTGGTCTCTGCTGCCTGCATTTTGGGCATTCAGAAGAAGATGCAGTCAGATCAACTTCGATATGTGAGAGTCTGTGTTATTGAGCCCATGTATAACATCCATCCTTGCCACCATGTCCACTCAGTAGTATTGAGTGGACATTTTCCCATTTGGCAAAGACAGAGGTGGCTGAAGAAGGAGGATAGCCACTATCTGCAGAACAGGTCATCCTACCCACTTGATTATTAAGTCCTCTTCTGCTGAGGGCAACTTTGATGAGCATTTACATGAGAAACAAATACTTTTACATCCTTTGCCCATCTGAAGAGGTCTATCCTCATACTTCTTCCCCAAATATCTTTGTCACTGATTTTCCAGTTATGTTCCATCCAAGTTCCTGAACATCCACTCAGACCATTAGCTATAGCCTTTGAATCAGTTTACAGTCACACATCTGCTCATTTCTCCTTCCATGCAAAATGAACTACCAAACACACAGCCTGAAGTTCTTTCCACTTCACCACTGTTCTTCAAGGATGCCCCAGAAAGGGGATATAATGCTGCAGCTATCTGCTTGTGAGCAGTGCCTGAATAATGTCAAGAGTTATTCATAAACCAGGCCTTCACCTCCTCTTCCTCTGACAACTGATCTTATGGGTCACCCTATAAGGCCTTAGGTGCATGCTGGGAAACAGAAAGCAATCAATCATAGTTATCTGGGAAGCTTCCTCAAGTAATTTACTTTACTCTCTGGATCTGCCTTGGCTCAATCACAAATATACTATTTCTGCTTAATGGTAGACTGTTGCCATGCATGAATGATCTTATGACTTGGTGGATCAAATAATACCTAGGTCGTGATAGGCAACTCAGGTCACACAGGGACAAGCATTCAGTATTCACTAAGGCCAAGTAAGAGGCCCAGAGCTGTTTTTCAAAGGAAGAGTAGTTGCCTGCAGATGATGGCAGAGACTTTTTCCAAAATCCTATTGGCTTTTGCTGCAACTCACCTATTGGGAGCCTGCCAGACTCCAAACAGCATCTCTTCCTGGAACTACCACTTCTTATACCATTGAATCTTCTGGGCCATATGGTCCCACGGGCAGCCCACCCTGCACAGCAGCTGGGACCTGTTGCAGAGGTTTTGCTTATCCTAGGCCCCACTCAAAACTAGCAGCTTTCTAAGTTACTCAGTAAATGAACAGAGTAATACAGCTAAGTGTGGAAGGTGTTGCCTCCAAAATCCATGTAAGACCACTAGGCACCATGCCTCCTTTTTAGGTGTATGGGAAGCTAGACATGACAACTTAACAAAAATTGTTAAGTTGTAAAGAACATCTCTACATGTCCCTCAACACTGGACTCCTAGAAAATTCACTGAGGGAGAAGAACCTTGAATTTTTCTTAGATTTATTTCCCATCCTCTAGCTCGCAAATGCTTTACTAACAAATTCAGAGTGGTTGCTACCTCCTGCTCACTTGGCCCAATCAGCATAACGTCACCAATAAAGGACCAGTGTGACATCCTGTGAGAGAGAAAGGCAATCAAGATCCTTATGAACTAAGTGTGACATAGGGTTGGAGAGTTAATGAACTCTGAGATAAAAGACAGTGAAGGTACATTAGTGACCTTACCAGCTGAAAGCAAATTGTTTCTGATGGAATTCATGGATAAGTATGGAGAAGAAGGCATTTTCCCAATCAATGGCTGCATCCCAACTGCCAGGAGATGTGTTGATCTGCTCAAGCAAGGAAACCACGTCTGGTACTGCAGCTGCAATTGGAGTCATGACTTGATTCAGTTTACAGTAATCTGCTGTCATTCTTCAAGACTCATTGGTGTTTTGCACAGGTCAAATGAGAGAACTAAATGGAAATGTGGCAGGGACCACCACCCTGTATCCTTTAAGTCCTTGATGGTGACACTAATCTCTGCAATCCTTCCAGGAATATGATACTACTTTTAATTACTATTTTACCAGGAAAAATGATCTCTAATGGTTTCCATTTGGCCTTTCCAATTATAACAGATGTCGTACTACAGGTTAGGGAATCCATATGAGAATTCTGCTGATTAGAAAATACATCTATCCCAATTATACATTCCAGAACCAAGGAAATGACTACAGATGATTTCGAAGATCTACTGGACCCAATGCTTGTCAGGACTTTGCTAAACCTCCATTGATCGCCTGACCTCCATAAGCCCCTACTCTTACTAGAAGATCACAGTGACATTTTGCATCCTCTAGAATCAGTGATTGTTCAGAACCAGTGTCCAGTAGTCCCTGAAATATCTGATAACTCCCCTTTTCCCAGTGTACAGTCACTTGGGCAAAAGACCGTAAGTCGGTCTGGGGAAGAATGGAAGAAAGAGATTGACTATATAAATTGTTGACACATAATGATCCTTCCTCAAAGGGACCCGGCTTCCCTGTCATCCAAGAAGTTCTAGGTCTATAAACTGTCACAAATCCAGGAACTGGTTAAGGGGACGTGATTCCTTACTTTCATGATATGGAGTAGGTTTCTGTTCATCAGCCCTTCAATTTTTTTTTCGACTATACAAATGTAGTAAAAATTTTGTAGGCTTCCCATCTATTTCACTTTTGGGAACACCATGGCTAATCAGCTAACACCATAGGTTTACATATCAGCTTATTCTGGCCATTGTTCTGCTTCTGCTGGCCATTATGTAGGTATATGGACCCTGCCTTTGGCGATTAATTGTTGCCACTTGACCTCTGTCACTCAGATCCAATCAAGCCCACTGACCTTAAGTTTCCCAATTAAGTAACCATGGTCCCACCATAAGGTCTGCCATACAAAAAAAGAACAATGACAGAGCTCTTCAGGGATGCTGGTGCCCCCCTCACAAATCTGTTTCTCAAGGCGTTAATGAAGGGTACATTTTCTAGGTCATCTCAGTATGGAAGATTAGGTTTAACATCACAAATGCACTTCAACATTCCCATTTCCTTAAGCCTCATCATCAATAGCAAACCATGGAATATCAGGCACCTCTAACTCACTCAAGTGGGCCATCTTTTGCTCCATACTTCGGCCAACCATCCAAATAAACTGTGAACACTTTGCTTTACTCCTCGAGTTACAACACTAAATTCAGAATCCGCACTTAATGGGTCCATATCAACAAACTCAGCCTGAGCCAGGCATATCCAGTTTCCACCATTATCCCACAACTATAAAATCCAGTCCAATGCTTGCTCATTAGGCCTCTGCTTATAAGAGAGAACTCAAGAAGTCCTAATGGAGAACAGTGGACATCCTCATGCTGTGTATCTCACCCTTAGGAGCCTTCTGCAGTTTGAGCCTGGTTATGAGCCCAGAGGCAGAAGAAGGCAGAGAGGCCAGGTTCTGCGGAGTGTCACCATTATCCTGTGTGGTCAACACAGAATTATTTCCCCAGGTAAATGAGAAAAAGCCAACACCACAGAGGTTGGAGGTGAAGAGGCCTCTGCCACTGTGGGTGGGGAAATGTCTTCCTCAAAATAATCTCATTAGCGTCTAGGAAATTGACAGCCTCAGTCTCCTCAGGACCCTCCCACACATCTCCAAGTGTATGGGACCCCATTCCTTTCTGATCAGTGCCCTCACCTTTGCTTCAAACACTCTTCAAGGTTAATCGTTAAACTTATTTTGCAGTGCAGCCAACCAAAGTAGGAGGGCCTGTGTTTGGGTTTCTGCAGTCTCAGCCTTGTGGCTAAAGGAGAGGAGATTTTCTTTCAAGACATACTTAGAAACTTTTAAATTTTTTATCTGTGCCTGGAGCTGGGAATTTGAGTCTTTGAGCTCTTTACTTTCCTTTATTTTCCTTTATTAATTTGTCCCCACAGCCAGAAGACCTTAGACTTCTTGTGGATATTTTGAGCTCATTGTTTTCCTTCACTAGTTTGTTCAGGGATGGTGAGACCAACCAGCCAGAATCCTCACATTTCCCACTCTGCCAAAGAAATTCAAAACTTTCATGTATGGAGTCACTAAAATTCTGACATCTCACAAGTGATAAATTAGGATAATCAAATAGATCTACATGGCATATTAGTTTAAATACTTCACACCAAGGATTATCAGCATCCCCACAGAATTAGGAGAGACCAGGCCAGCAAGATAGCTCAGCAGACTAAGTGCCTGCTTAGGCAGGTACAGGGACCTGGGTTCAATTCCTGGCACCACATGCCATGCCAGGCCTGCCCCCAGGCACACTGAGCCAGCCACTGAGACCCAATCCTAGTGGCACAGGCCTGTAATTCCAGCACTGGGAGGCTGAAAACAGAAGGATCACTATGAGACCAAGCTGCATAGTGAGACCCTGTATCAAATACACTTAAAAAAAAATTAAGAGAGACCATGTTATCTTCAGGTCTCATCAGTCAGTGCTTTACCAAAGAAACAGATACAACCCAAGATGTGCAAATGTATAAGAAATCACAGGATTGGCTTAGGATGGTCAGCCACAGAGTCAGAGGAGGAAGAGTGCAGAGGGCGTCTGCACACTGGAGACTGAAGGATTCGACCCATGGTCTGGAGCTCACTGCAGTGTTCTGTGCAAGTCTGCATCAGGAGGCCAATGGACTGTGACAGGAGGCTGAAGAGACTATGACAGAGAGCTAAAGAGTCTGCTCTGGACAGCTGAAGGATCCACAACAGAAGCTAAAGAGTCTGAATTGGCAATCAGGAGACAACACCCAAGCTGAAGGCAAAGACTGGGGCTCATCCAAAGGAGAGAAGCCAGTCTGTCCTTCCTCATTTCCCCTTTATACTGTCCAAGCAATGAGCTACCCCAGGGTGTACAATTGCTGGGCCAATTCAGTTAAACTTGTAAACTACTCAAGGTGACATGATCAATCAACCATTACAATTTGTTTTTGTTTTTAAATTATCATGCGGCCTACCTAGAAAAAGTCAATTGTAGTAAAATTTCTTGTTTCTTTCTTCATCAACTTATTTTCTATGTCACTCAAAAAGTAGACATGAGGTTGGAATTGATGGTACATGCTTATAATCCCAGCACTGAGAAGGCTGAGGCAGGAGAATTTCTTTGCATTCAAGGCCAGTCTGAGCTACAAGATGAGTTCAAGATCAGCCTGAATTTCATAATGAGACCCTATCTCAGAAAAAAAAAAAAAAAAAAAAAAAAACTTAGAGCTGACCTTAAACAAAACTGTAGAATATATCTCACCCCTTCCCTTACAGTTTTGTCATGTGTCTATAGTGCACCTTGCTGGGTCTACCTGTTTTTGCTTTTGTTTTTCTTTTCCTGGAATCAAACTCAGGACCTTGAACTTTCCAGGCAGGTGCTTGCGTCATTGGGCTACATCCCCAGCCCAGGCCATGCCATTGGGTTTGTTTCTGGGTTTATATTTTACCCATTCTCCTTCCTGCCCATTTTCCTAAAATGCTTGCCTCAGATCTCCTCCTAAATGTACCATCTTGTATCTCAGTTGTGGGGCTCTGCCCTGCTCACAGGAGCTGCCTAGCTCCCTCCTCTGCAGGTGTGCTCTGGCTGGACATTAGCAGCAATTTCAGGTAGAATATAGACTTGTTTATTGGGACCTTCTGGAAGCAAGACTTCTGTGCAGAGGAGCATCTCTAATCACGAAAATATCCAAGCGAAGTCAGGCCACTGGGGAGGAGATCAGGCAAGTTGAACTTTCACTGCCCTTTAAGTCTCACAAGGCAGAAGGGGGAGGGCACTCTTTCTGTCAGATCTGGCAGCCCGGCTATCAAACTCTTTTGAAGCAGCCACTGTCTTGGTTAAATTAGCACTGAAAGGCCTTTCCTAGGGAAGAAGCCTCAGCCCAGAGCCAGTCAGAAAGATAACAGTTGCCTTAATTGAGAACTTTTCCAAAGGATGCCTGAGTCACTTCCTTTAACCATTTCAATGCCTTTCTCTCTGGTTATTTCAAAACTCTTCTTATAAATTCATAGTTGCAAGCACATAGTGGCAGTCTATGGGGTCCCTTACATATTTCTTTGGAGAAAAAAAAAAACTCACCTAAACAGTTTAAAGAAAATACTAAACTTCCTCTCTAAGGTTTTTTGTTGTTGTTGTTTTGTTTTTATTTAGTACAGGATCTAGGGTCTACAGGTTTTACAGGGTCTCACTATGTAGATTAGACCCAGTAATCCTCCTATTTTCAGCCTCCCAAGTGCTGGGATTACAGGTGTGCGCCACCATGCCCAATCTCAATGGCCATCTCAGTGCACCCATGGGGGTGGGGCTGGCATGGCACCCCGGAGGTCAAACCTGGCCTCTCTCTAAGATTTTAACTGTGATAGAAGCACAGCATCCACCCATCATAGAGACATCCCGCCACAGTTCCATGGACAGGAGTGTCCAAGTCTTTCCAGGAAGTCCAGTAGAATACCAAGTTGCCACATTAATATAAGACAAGCATCAACAACAACTGGGCAGACCCATGAAATTCACCTCTTTTCTTTACCACTTGAAGATTTAAATATTTTCAGAACACAGAGTATAGTGAAGTTCATATAATGATATATTTGTACATAAATACATATATACACACATACATTCATATGTAAAGTCACTATTCCAAGAAATATCCCCAAAGGAATTTATCTCTTAAAATGTGTTCTTCCTCAAAATAATAGAGTACATTATAGTCTTTGTTATAAATTATAATAGTCTCACATCTTCAGCATAAAGCTCACTAGAAACAAAAAAAATATATTCCTTTCTTGAACTGAATCACAAAAATAATAAATAAGACTTCAGTGCTGATGAGAAACATACTTCCGTTCTTACCCTTTGTAGAGGAAGATAAGTAAGGTCGCCTTGGATCCTACAGGCCAGACACATTGATGTATTCAAGGATTCATCTAAAAAAGGCTAGATTAACTTGCCCCAAAAGCCTTTGCCAGTGGAAGACGTGACAACAGAGGCACAATGAGCTCTGTGCATTAAGCAGATCCAAAGCAACTCACCGAGTGATAGAAGACGGCAGAGGGGAAATTACAAAAGAAATCAAGTACGTGGGCACAGTCCTTTAGGAGCGACGACACCTGGGCATATTGTTCTGTGACCAGGATTTACCAGTAAGAATCAGACTGATGGGGCTGAGTCATAAAGAAAAGGAACATTGTTTGTTAATACAGGGAGAGGGGTAGTGCATCCTGGATAATTATCCACTTGCAACGGTTTTTAGAAAGCTTTGACATGTAAAATGAACTGGTAAGAGTCTAACCATAAAATTACTTGATTCCTCAATAATACCCAAGATGTGTTATGGTTTCTGTGTATTTGTCCCCCCCAAAGCCTAATGAAGTCACTGAGGTGCAGTTCTACAATTTGTGATTTATTCATAATCCAAGGCTGGGATTATGGGTCTGAGTACTGCTGGGATTATGGTTGTGAGTGCTACACCCAGCCTGGGGTGGGTAGCCTGAATATAACATAAGAGAAACAGAGAGACAGGCTTGCTCTCTGTACCCGTATTGTTGCTGTTACTCCTCCCTTTTGCTCTTGCTGTTTTACTGCCTTCTGCTGCCTTGAGCTGCTGCCCTCTGCCATGTGCCAGTCTGCCTTGGAGCCAGCTGACTACGGACTGAAACCGCCAGTAGCTGTGAGCTAAACAACCCTTTCCTTCCTGTATTTTGAGTGCTGAGTATTTGAACCAGCAATAAGAGAAGAGTAACTAAGACAATAAGTGGGTCAGCCGACCAAGTTGGTGGTCTGGAATAACCTAGGAAGAAACTGACAGAAAGTTGCTCTCTCATTTTTAATTCACATTTGTAAAGTATTTATATCATTTTTAATTGTACAGGATGTATTTTAATAATGAGATATACATGCTATAAAATTAACACATTAAAAGCTGAAAAATAATGTATTTTTTTCTTTTTGGTACTGGGACTCAAACTCAAGACCTCGTGCCTACCAGGCAGGTACTTGAGCCACTTAGTCATATCCCCAGTCTCAAAAATAATGCTTCTGAAAACCTTGCAGATATTTGTTTAGTCATTTATGCAAGCATGGCAGACATACTTCTTCATTCAGAGAATACAGTGGTGAAAGTTTTTCATTTGGACAGCTTTTCTCTAGCCACAAACAATGGTGCACCTGCAAAGTATGCAAAAACCCTTTGTCTCTCACTCAAATTCTTATGTATTCCAAATCAGCTACATCTATG